>QLPC01004198.1:0-10258 GCA_003314055.1 Lactifluus hygrophoroides | reverse complement strand
AGTAGGTGACTTGGGGGAAGGTGGGCAGATTGGGGTATATCTTTGAGCGAGAGAGAGACAAGACTCGCAGTAGTTGTCAGTAAGGGAGATCCTCTTGGAAGGGCAGCGCGTCTCAGTGAGAGGCGGCGTAGATGTGGTGCTTCAAATGTTCTGGGGAAGATCAACGTTGTGTCGTCTTTGGTCGATGATCCGATACCCATGCGCTCCAAAATGGGGAATTTTTTATCCATGGCAGGGATGAACTTCTGCAAATCTGCGGTTGGCAAATAGAGGCTGATACGGCGCACTCGATCACTGTGTGATAAAGCGAGCAGTATGTCATCTTCGTTTTCTGTAGTGATCCCGTGATCCCACCCTCTATAACTGATTATGAGTGGCAGAGGTGGCGAATGTTTCAACATGTCCGCTACGGGTACATCAAAGGTGCAGAAAAGATGAAGGTCGAGGCGGGATGGTGATGAAAGTATGAGATACCGCCATCTGCGGCAAACCTGTGCCAGCTTGTACCACCAACGTTGTCTCTTCCAATTAATAATGTATTGACCAGTATCTTCATCAACGCGTTCGTTCTGTACGCCCACCTGATGGATATGGAATATATTGAGAAGCACGTCATCGTTGAGCCGATGGATAGACAACCCAAATAGTATTTTGGGAGTAAGCCCTATTGTTTCTCGTTAGCGAACGGAACTGAGACCAAAAGCATTGTGACCTACGTCTGCTGAGCTCTCCAACAGGGGGAAGGCAAAGTGCGGTGGACAAGGAATTGGACATGTCAAAGAGTTGGGTAATGACAATATCTAGGAGGTGCGTTGCCTCACTGCCACTTGCGCCCACTCGACTCAAGCCCCTATCTTTGAAATGTCACGCCACTTGGACCTTCAGCTGTGTGTGCAGTACTGGACTGTGAATTGAACATGACAGACCTTGTGACATCGTATTACGGACATGTTCAAGTTGGCTTGAGTGAAAATGAATGAAGGACCGACTCTGAGTGCATTCACGCGCCTCAAACACGCTACTTAGATGCATAAGGCACAATCCTCCGACTAGTTTAAATTGTTACTTTCTCCCCGCAGTACACAAACGCAACTACTGTTACTGCTACCACATCTGCCAGAGTTACCTCCTGCGCCTGCGTGACGCTGTATTGGTCGCTGTCGTAGCGGATGTGATCTGTATAGCTGGGGCTACAGCTGTTGTTAACCACCCTTCGTACGTATGTCAGTGTGAAATATCGCACGACAGATAGTCGAAATAGAGAACTATGGAACATGAGAGCGCAAGCGAAGTGGTCATGACGTCTATGCCAGTGGGCATTGATACAGCTCCGGGAAGGATGGGACGTCTACCAGCTGCAGTATTGATGTCGGTATCAGGGTAAGAAAGTAACACCGCAGGTGTATATACCGGTAGTTGCCAGTAGTGAATAGATACTAGAGAAATAGCTTGAAGATTATTGCATTCGTAGCCGCCGTCCAAAACCACCAAGTCCTCCAGTGATAGGTCATAGAGAGGGAGTTGTCGTTGGCGGAGAAGGTGCCGAACTTGTTGTGGAACGCAACGTGATCTCGTCTCGAACGTGATCTCAAGCATGGCTGGGTGGCGTAGATCTTTGTCCGAGAATATCATTGGCAAGACCGAGGAGGCAATATCGTCAGCATCGCCATCTCAATGTTGGCAGACGATGGTGTTTACATAGGAGGGAAGTCGTAAGAGAAGGATGAGTCACTAAGTAGAGTCTCAAGAGCAAAAGGAAAACACGCGAGTTCCAACAGCGAAGTGGTTAGCGAGAAAGAGAGCCAAGTGCGATGCAGCACTGGACCACCAAGTGCCCAAGTCGACCTCACCTAACAGGTATCGAACTTCAGTTAATCACGCGCGGTTTAAGTACACGGTTAAGTTGCGAGTGTCCGAACGAGAGGCTATTGTGAAGATGCGTCGATGCCTGCTTATGCCTACTAGATACCGCTCAGATGTCACGAGCGTGTTTCATAGTTCAGCTAATTATGTAAAGCCGTCGGAACCTGGGCGCCAAGACCGTAGCCACGCGAAAGGAGAGGGGATAATGGAGAAGCGGGATGAGCCTAAACGACAAGTCCACGAGTCTCGGGCCTGAATCGTTGATCGAGGCCATTAGCTATACAAAATCAAAAAGAAAGGGAAGAAACGGGACGCACCTGAACAACGAGTCCACTAATCCGTGCCCTAGACATGAAGCTCGTTAGTTTTAAGTACAAGATAAGACGGTGGAAAAAAGAGACGAACCTAAGCAGCGACCAACCAGTCGAGTACCCGCATGCACGAACAACCAACCTATAGATAAAGGAGGGGAGAAAAAATTCAAGAAATTGCCCAAACAAGAGAAGCGAGACGGCTCCACCTCTCACGGCCTCGCAAGCGCCTCTGATGTCGTTCTGGTCAATGTCGCGGTGTCTAGGCGATGACGTCGAGGTGGACGTTAGGAAATCCGTTGGCTTTGATACGCTCGAGGAGCCATCAGAAGGACGTAGCATACGTCATGTCGGAGGTCATCGTCTTGCCGGAACTGCCGGTGAGCATTCCACCGATGCGGCCACGGATGTCGACGATGATAGAGCCCGAATGACCGGGCTCGGAGAAGAGTTCCGACTTGCTGTCGTAGTTGATGATTCCCCATTCCATTGAGGTTTGGTTAATGGTCGGGTCGTTGGGGAAGTAGTCGCGGACGATGGAGAACACGCCGTTAGCGAGGACGATGGTGGTGACGGTGGCATTGCCGTTCTTGATTACCAACAAGCAAGGTTCACCGTCCGGGTCGAACATGTCTGGATTTCGCATCAATTCATCTGAGATAATGTCCATAAGCGGAAGAAGACGGTCGTCGGGATACTCGAATTCCCAATCGGCAGTCCCGCGGGAGAACATTTTGAGCGAGAATACGTCGGGCGACATCTTCGTTCCTACGTATAGATAACAAGTAGGTTAGGAGACGGTCTTAGTGGGATAGTACGCACCCAGGTGAATCTTATTGCCCTTGAAGCCGTCACCAAACTTGGACCTATCGACCACGGAAATTCCCCAATCTTCAGTGAAACGCTGTGGTCCGACACCGAGACTGATGGCTGGGCTTGGGTCTTGATCCGGTCCGCTCTAGCCTCCTCAACGTCGGCGGCGTTGGTGCCAGCCTCCCTCGCCTCGAATCCCTCAACCTGCTTCCGATAGCGCTTAGCCGAGAATTTGTGGCGCCCGATCCTGATGTTCACAGAATCGGCGAGGTTGTCGAGCGCCCTGGTGCCGAGCAGGAGGACGTCTTTACGAGGCGCATTGGGTTGTTGGGCGTAATCGACGTTAGCTTCCGTGGATCCGAAGAGGACATGACGGCATGTAAGACCCAAGAACCCATCGCTGTCGACACCTTTGGCGAGGTACAAGGCCATCGTACCCTAAGCTGTGGGTCTGGCTTTGGTAGAGATGCGGAGCCCGAGGGTAGGAGTCAGAGGACCAACGACGTCGACGGTTGGGTCCAGGTCATTAACAGGTTCGAGAAGCTGTTGACCGACCTCCCGGAAGTAGTTGGACTCGCGGTGTTCGATTTCGACGTTGGTGAGGTCGAAGTCCTTGAGAAGGGCCAGGCAGGTCTGAGCCGCGTTATGGGCGGCCTCAGTGGTGAGCTCAGACTCGGGAAGGAAACCAATCCAAATGACGACAGGACCGCCGTCGGTCCCGTAGTCATCTGGATTGCCGTCGGTCCTATCACCATTTGGATTAGCCCGTTCTTCATCCTCGACCATCTTAAAGCGAACGGGGTCTATCGACGTAAAGAGGACCTAGATATTTCATTGGATAAACTCTATCAATGGGACAAACGCTATGATATGATAGAGATTAACGGACCTTGTGTGCGTCCAGAACATCGGCAACCTTCCAGCACAAATAGTCGTTCCAGACCTTGTTAATCGGATGGCCGAAGACTGGGCGCAGCTCCTTCAATTGGCGCTGGGCCTGGGGTCCAGTGGGCGGGATCCACTGCTCCTTCCCCGTACGGTAGATTAACGTGAGTGCAGACGCCAAGCCTGCATAGTAGAACTCAGCCTCCGCATGGAGACAGCGAACGGATCAGGAGCATAACAAGTAGCGCTGGACGCTGGGCGCGACGTCGCCCGCGGACCAGGATGGGGAAGGCCAATGGCCGTGAGAAACTGAATCGGATAGAGCCGAAAATCGAAGCGGACTCCGAAATTGCCATGAGCCATGCGCGATACTGGTTGTCGAATCTGATGTAATCGCAATACCCCCATAGCTAATTGACCCATAGTCACGCACGAAGGGCATAGGCCAACTTTAAGTTTGATGTCGAGATTGCGGATCGTTTCCTGAATGATACTCCGTCAGCTTCAGTTGCAGTGATGATCTGCTATTCGACGATCTCTCTAACACATCTCTGCCGAGTTTGTTCGATTCGGGCCCCACGACAAAGAATACAGCCGTGCGGGCACTTCTCAACGTGTTTAGAGGTGAACGTTGAACCTCTGACACAATGTGAGTTGCAGTGACCGCTGCAGCTAATTTTTGATCCACCTCCCGCTAATATAACTTGAACAACGTTCCCACTGCTGCCCATCAGCGACACAATATAGAGGTGGCGCTGGGCACTGACATGTAAGATTCCCAGTCCAACGAGCTTGTCCGTGCTGTTTCATGTAGTGGGACTGGTGTTGTGAGTATCATCAACGCCGAATCAATATCTGTAGTTTGGAGTCGACAGCCTTAGCTCGGGGATATGCACGTTTGTCACCGGATCTTCCCCGGCTCGCGACGACGTCTTCAGCTTGAATGGCCGCCGCGGCGTGAGTCTATCTACATCCCCCGAATCATCGTTATTTGCCCCCCCAGCTAAGTTATGTCCGATCGTATATCTACTACCACTTCTCTTCTACATGGTATCATCGTTGAGAAAGCTATTGTAGTGGCCGCCGCGAAATGACAAACAGCGAAGGCAAAGAGGAAAACTGACATTGCTAAATACATATGGTCATGAGTCTGTTGGGGCAGTATAGTCGATGTGCGTTAAAAACAGGCTACTCTATAGTTGAGATGCTCGTAGTCCCGCTGGGTATCGTCCCGGCCTGTGATTTGAGGTGAATGTAAGTCTAGTGTCAGAGGTATGAACAGATTGGACAAAGACATGCCGTTTTCCAAATCTCACGAACAGTCTGGGCCCCTCCATGATCCATCACCACCTAGTAACCTGAAGTGACTCGGAACAGTTTTACAGGACAACCTGCTGACTGTCGTGCATTGATGAACGGGGTAAACGCGTCATGAGCGTCACGTCACCAAAAATATCCCAACTCCTTCAAGTTCGGAAGGATATCCAGGGGTGGTTCTCCATCATTAGACTGTAGAGAACGAGAGAGTGTTGCGGCGAGTTTATCTTGCACGAGAAGAGTCTTCACATTATGGAAGGGTCTCAAAAGTTCGCGCCACTGAGCCCGCTTGACTTCATTGTGCCACTCCGACAACTGACCATTCTTCCGGTGCCCGAGTGTGAGTTGTTCCACAGTAGACAATACTGGAGAAAGTTGACCGAGAATCTGTAATGCAGACGACACCTGCCAGTCGAGGTGTCCGCACACAACCTGTACGTGAAAGGGAGAGAACTTCTGCTTCCCATGTTGAGACGCCTTCAAAACAAGGGAATCATTGAAGAAAGTAAGCTCAACGGTGCTGAAGCTGAAATTCACTGTGGAGACGAAATCCAAGAGATGTGGGAAAGTAAACATCAGCCGTCTGAAAACAATGATTTCGAGGCGGTTGAGAAGAGGTATGCTGATCCGGGAAAGAAGGCCTTCCAAGTAAGCGCTGACACCTTTAAACCAGATCCACCGAAGGTTCGGAAGTGTGATGTGGGTCATGATCGAGGTAGCTAAGAGTTGTTGCTGAATATCACGAATGGGAAGTGGACTGTGGAATTCGATCCCTAGTGTCTCTAACTGAGGCATGAGTGAAAGACAAGCAAGTAGATCACTTGGGGGAAGGTGGGCAGATTGGGGTATATCCCCGACTGAGAGAGTGACAAGACTGGCAGTAGTTGTCAGTAAAGGAGATCCTATTGGAAGGGCAGTGCGTGACAGATAGAGATGGTGCAGATTCGGTGCTTCGAATGTCCTAGGAAGGATAAATATTGTATCGTCTTCGGTCGATGATACGATATTCATGCGTTCCAAACTAGGAAATTGTTTATCCATCGCCGGGATGAGCTTCTGCAAATTTGCGGCTGGCAACCAGAGGCCGATACGACGCACTCGATCACTGTGCGATAAGGCAAGCAGTATGCCATCTTCATCTGATGCAGTGATCCCGCAACCCTCCAAGCAATAATCGATTATGAGTGGCAGAGGCGGCGAATGCTCCAACATGTCCGCTACGGGTACATCATGGGTGCAGAAAAGATGAAGGTCGAGGTGGGATGGTGACGAAAGTATGAGATACCGCCATCTGCGGCAAACCTGTGCCAGCTTGTACCACCAACGTTGCTCCTTCCAGTCGGTAACGATGCGACCAGTAACTCCATTTACATATTCGTCGTGTACGTGCAACCGACGGATATAGAATATATTGAGAAGCACGTCATCGTTGAGCTGAGGGATAGATGACTCCAATGGTCTTTTGCCAGTGAGCTCTATTGTTTCCTGTTAGCAAACTGAACTGAGACCGAAGCCATTGCCACTCACGTCTAGGTGCACATTGGCTGAGCCATCCAACAAGAGGAAGACAAAGTGCGGTGGACAAGCAATTGGGCATGTCAAAGAGCTGGGTAATGACGAATAATGTGGTCGAAGACCAAGACCTGTCTCGGAGGTGCATTGCTTCACTGCTACAGCTGTCTGTATGCCAGTGGCGGTGATGAATCCACATGTTGCATCAGCAAAATGTCAAAAAATTTTCGGACTTTCTGACTTTTTCGGCTTTTCCAAAACCAGTCAGTGACGTGTAATATCATGACTATAAATAGATTCAAAAAAATTAAAATTAAATTAAATTAAAATTAACTTTTCTATGGCTGAGGAATTACTATATGACTTTTCACTTTTCGGCTTATCTGACTTTATAATAACTTTATAAAGCCAAAAAAGATTTATGCCTTTTTTGTGATGCCTGTCAGACTCTGTATACGTATCCGAGTCAACTACACCATCTGGAACTTCTGCAGCTTCCACTTTGAGCATGCCTTGATTTGTGAATGTGGTACGCCTGGTGAGGACAGGGTCGAGCGTTGAGTGTAGGATGTATGTCTTTCAACGGTCTTTAGATATCGCAAGATGACTGAACAGAATCAACTTGTTCAAACAACAGGCATTTGCAGGGGACCAGCAATGATGATAAATCTCTTCTTTCTTGTCCCTTATGTGCTTGCACCAGTGGCTCCCATCTACTGAAAGGGAGAGATAAACAAAACTCAGTCACAGTAGGAATTGAGGATGATAACATCTGGCCATTCTATGGCATGTTGCTACTGATAGTAGCTTAGTAGCCGATACGCTGCTCAGGGCGTAACCAACCTAGCATATTGGATCTTCTCCGCTCTGTGATACTGACGGATACAAAATTTTGGTTGTTAGGGTAGGACGTTCCCTTCTGTATGACTTGTACGTCTTGGGTTGGCAGAGGCAACAAACGTTCGGTGCTCAAGTTAAGAGCAAGAGTTCGGGTGGTTCACAAGTAGAGAGGAGGAACTGGAATGCGGGCACCCAGTGGAGGAGTTCGAGTAACAAGTCCTGTTTATTGAGAAGGACTAATCTACAGTACCAGGCGGTATACTGCAGGTATATATAGCTAAAAGTACAATGAGGTCATCGTAGCAAAGTGGAGTGAATGAGGTCATTGTGGGGCCTCTTAGTCAGTAACGAATCATAGTGGAGTCAATGATATCATGATGATGAGGAAGGCTGTGCAGTAAGTGGGGTACGTCACGAGTCAGGTGGTAGGGAGGGTGCACAGTCAGATGAAAAGAAAGTAAGTCCAAATACGTATCGTAACATTGGTCAAGTTTGAGATCTGCTTGTTCACTTTCGTGATCACGAGGCAACTGCGGGATGGAATAGCACTAATTTATCCAGGGCTAAGTCACTTCACTTTGCCATGTAAATATCTACAAACACCACTCACTAACAAACTTTTACTACATGTTGCCAACACATGTATGCATGGGTTGAATGTATTACAGTAATATCTGGTACTGCAGCTACTGCAGCCTTGTTTATAATACCTCAACTGACCTGTGGTTCCCAATTTCGTAATGTCTACTTGCTCGGCGATGTTGTGATCCGATAAACACTTAACAGTTATGAAGATAGATGGCCTTGTAGGTACCAGCATCCACTTCAGGGATAGCTTTGGCACCACCATGACCAAATACACAAATATCCACCTGAGTCTTCAACCACATCCCGGGCTACGTTCCTGATATGCCTGATTGCTGGTCTTGTCACGCCTAAGTCCTAAGCGTGTCCACAAGTCTAGCTTAGGTGCTGTATGCCTTCTGACTTGTCTGGGTCTGTCTTGGGCGCAGTCAAGCAATAAGCTTGAGGAGAGAGGGTGCACAAGACGAGTGGGGAGACTTAGATAGTATATCCACGAAGAGAACAGACCTAAGGCTATCCTAAGGTGCACAAGTCCTTAAGTAGTC
This sequence comes from Lactifluus hygrophoroides, assembly GCA_003314055.1. NCBI lineage: Eukaryota > Fungi > Basidiomycota > Agaricomycetes > Russulales > Russulaceae > Lactifluus > Lactifluus hygrophoroides. The sequence continues at coordinate 1,587 of QLPC01004198.1, read as the reverse complement.
TACTGCACGTCTACTGGCGCTCCTAAGGCCCTTCCAGTCCGTCCACAGCCTCTCCCAGGTCTGTCCTAGTTCCAGTCAAGTCACATCTGCATTCAGTAGTGTACAAAGGTCATAAGGACCTTCCAGTCACAAGATAGAGGCACGAGGCAATAGTCCAGAGTGTGTGACGCAAGATAGAGGGCCTAGAGCCCTTACTGAGTGAGGTATAGTCCGTACAACAGTGTAACATAGGGCGCAAAGGGTCAGAAGTCCATCAGCATGTGACAGAAGTGAGAAGCCCTCTGGATGTGAGGGTTGGCAACGTGTATGGGAATAAGGGGTAAGGAAAAAGGAAACATAGGTCCAGTGTAACATTACCCCCTTCTTAGGTGCAGTGCTCCAAACTGCATCTAGTCTCTGGCGTCATAGTTGCCTTGTCGCCTTGGGAGGCCTAGTCGTCAGACTCTGCTGGGGCCGCAGGAGGATCCAGAATGTCCGGAGGATGAAGACGAGGCGGAAGTGGGGGTGCTAACCGTCTGTTCTTCCCACTGGCGGCCCTCTACCGTCCTGGGTGTTCCGGCGGCGTCCAGACGAATTTGATACATCCTCCTGGCATGCATGGTCGCCTGAGGGTGTCGGGGGAAGCTTTTCCTGGCTGCGTGATGCAGGTCTGGGTAAAGCTTGTTGTAGGCATGCGCCCCCTTCAGTCTATTGAGGGAGTCGCTCATGTCCTGCCTGAAATGCCCCGCCTCGCGTCGTGCCAATGCTGCCGAGTTGTTGTCAATGATTACCCTTCTCTCCCAATGCTTGGCCTCTTCCATAGCTTCGCAAAATTGTGCCGTGGCCCTCCTGAAGTGAATGACTTCCCCTCGCAAGTAGGGGTCTTTGTGCATCTTGAGGGCCTGGTCTACAAAGAACTGGATGCCGCCCTGTCCTTCGTCTTGTTCAAACAACCTTTGTTGTGCCTCTGAGATAGCCGGGCCCGGCTCCAGTTCCGCTGTCGCATAGAGGGGGGTCCTCCAGATAGGGTGGCCTTTGCCCATTGTAAGGCGCAAGTGGGGGTTGTCGTTGGTAAAGTCCAAGGCTACATAGGTCGCTGATTCGTGTCGTCCTAAGGAGTCTGGGATGAGGCGCGTGCAATAGGAAGGGTTGTGGATGGAGTTTGTGAGGAAAGGTTTGCTGGGGTGGTCGTGGATGTGGTTTTGCATAGGGGAGAGATTCCCTGCCCTCTCAAGCTTGAGGGCGTCATAAGCAGGGGGGGTAGTGGGGTCTTGGGACATTTCTTCGTCTACCTCTTCTGAGATATCTATGATGACAACGTCGGGGTTAGCAGGTATGTTAGCAAATGGAGGAGGGGTTTCAGTTCATGGAGGAATGGGGATGGGTGGGACAATGATAGTGGGATGTGGTGTGGGGGATGGAGAGTGTTCAGGGGATGCAGGAGTGTACTGTTCATCTCCTCCAACATGGATGGGGGCCCTTTGAATCGCTAGGCGTCGTCTAGCTTCGGCCTTGAGCTCCCTGATGTGGTTCTGCAGGTCGTTGAATGCCAGGGTGCTCAGGTCTCCGGCTGCAATGATCCTGTTGATGGGGACGTGTCTGTTGTAG
>QLPC01004197.1:0-10421 GCA_003314055.1 Lactifluus hygrophoroides | reverse complement strand
CACAACGACCATCGCGTCTCCCTTCCAGTACAGGGCGTTGTATTTGGTGATGTCGTATTTCGAGATCCATGTTCGTAGGGTTTCGTCGTTTCGTGCTTGTTCGATGGTGATATCTCTGAGGAGATTATCGTATGGTGGGTCGGATTGGATGGTATTGGCAAATAGGGTAGCGGGGAGGACGATGATTTTGTCGTCTTTTGTGGTGTCTCCGTAGTCGGGTCTTCTGGATAGGGCATCTGCCCTTTTATTTTCTGATCCTTTGACGTGGTGGATCTGGATGTTATATTCCTCCAGGTCCAGTGCGTAGCGGGCCACTCTTCTGGAAACGGTTTGTCGTTCTTGCCAATTTTTGAGGGCTTCGTGGTCGGACCACACCTTGACTTTATATGGGGTTCCGGCCACGAAGTGTCTCCAGTTTCTTAGAGCCCATACGATGGCCATGAGCTCTTGGTCATAGGTGGTGTATTTCTGTTCTTCTCGACTAAATGTTTTTGAGTAATAAGCAACCACCTGAGGTTTCTTGCGGGAGTCTCGCTGGAACAAGACTGCACCCATCGCGACTTTTGACGCGTCGGTTTCTATTTCGAAGGGTAATTGGAAGTCGGGTTGTTTTAGGGACGGGTAAGCGGTAGCCAGGGCTTTGAGTTGGTTGAAGGATTGTTGGGTTTCTTCTGTCCACCTGTAAGGGGTCGTTTTCTTTGTTAGTTCGGTTAGTGGTTTTGCCTTTTGGGCGAAGTTTTTGAGGAATGGTCGTAACCATCCTATGAGGCCCATAAAGACTCGTAACTCGTGAAGAGTCTTGGGGATGGGCCATTCTTTTACCGCTTCTACTTTTGCGGGGTCCATAAGTAGTTTCCCATCTTCGATTACGAGCCCTAGGTAAGTGATTTTTTTTTGTTCGAAGAAGCATTTGGTCGCCTTGAGGTAAAGGTCGTGTTTCTTTATCACATCTAGGACTTTGTGTACTAATTCTTGGTGGTGTGGGAGGTTATCAGGAGTGGCGATCAGGATGTCGTCAAGATAACAAAGGACTTCTCCTTTGGCTATTTGTCGGCTGAGGATTTCATTCATGAACTTTTGGAAGGTGGCGGGGGCATTGCATAGTCCAAATGGCATTACTCTGGGTTGCCAATGTTGAGGCGGTCGTGTTCTTGTTGCTGGGGTTACGAATGCTGCTTTCCATTCGTCTCCTGGCCGGATTCGTATGTTGTTGTATCCCGTTCGTATGTCTAGGGCGGTAAATAGTCTTGCTCTTGCGAGTCGTCTGGTGAGGTCGGTGAGGTTGGGGAGGGGTTGTTGGTCCTTAATCGTATATCGGTTTAGTGGTTTGTAGTTTACTACTGGTCGCTTTGTTCCATCCTTCTTTTCGACAAAGAAGAGGGGAAGTCCATAGGGTGACTTGGACTCTTCGATATACTTCTTGTCGATTTCTGGTTGTAGATATGCGTCTACCGCGTCTTGTTCGGTAAGGGTCACTGGATAGGGTTTTCCTTTCAATGAGGGTGGGGCGTCTGGTGTTAGGTTGATTGCGTGATCCCAGGGTCGTGATGGGGGGAATCGTTTGGCCTTTTCCTCGCTGAATACGTCTTTATAAGCGTGATATGCTTTAGGAACGATTTCATTCCAAGTTTTTTGTTTCTTTTTTTTGAGTTCCTTGACTGCTATTTCCGTAGCTATCGTGGTTTTTCTGATGGCTTCGGGTGCTTTCGTCCTTCGTAGTGGTTGTTCTTTGTCGGTCGGTCCTCTTTGTTCGATTTTGATAGGTTCTCCTTCTAGTTTTCCTTTCGTCCAATTGATCTTGGGATTGAAGTCGTGGAACCATGGATATCCTAAGATGTGTCGATCGTTTCCCAAGTCCGTGATATAGAAGGTTTCGATATGGGTTTTTGGTCCCACGGTCACGTGTAAGTCCATAAAATATTTGATAAGTCCGGACCGGTTTTTGGTTCCGTCCACGTTTTTGACCGGTTTTGGGATAGGGAGTCGTAGGGGTTTGAAACCGAGTCTTTTTACCGTTCGATGATCCATAAAGTTCGCCGTCGCTCCTGAATCTAGGAGGGTTTCTTCTTCGGCCATCGAGCATGCTGATTGTAGAGAAGTTGATACTTTCATTGAATTTCGTCTCGATACAAATACAGCATTTACTCGAAGCGCTCGCACCCAGGCCGTAAGGTTTGAGCTTCCTAAAAACCCCCTTGAGCAAAGGCCTGTGCCAAAAACTCTTCTTTTTCCTCGCTCGTCATATTGTTAATCATACCAATGAGTTCCGGGGCTGAAGGGCCCGAGACAACCGTTTCCTCGTTGCTCTGAGTCTCTTCTTGTTCTTCCGATTCGTCTACTTCCTCTATCTTGGCGGTCCTGATGTTTGCTGGTTTGGTAAAGGGTTTCTTTGGTTTGGTAGGGCAGTTTTGTGAAACATGTCCCTTTTTTGCGCAACGGAAGCATTCTCCGGCTTTGAATCGTCGTTCTTTTTCTTCGTCGGTAAGGGCTGCGTTAATTCTATCGACGTCCATTGGGATCACTTGGTTGTTGGGGCGTCTTTGGTTTCCTTGTTGGCGTCCTTGCATGCCTAGGCCTTGGCGCCATTGGTTTTCGGTTTTTCCCTGGAAGGTTTTCCCTTTTGGGGACCACTTCCGCTTCCATTCGGGGCGTAGTGCCCTGAGGCGATGCCACACGTTGTTTTGGTTCTGGACCGCTGTCATCCACGTGTTCCAGTCGGTAGGTGCGTCCATGGTGACAACATGTTGTACCATTGACCATGGGAGGCCATTTATGAAGAGGTCTAGAGTTCCTTGCTCGTTTAGACCATATCCGGCGTCGTGTGCCAGAGTTTTGAACTTTGATATGTATTCGTCAAGCTTTCCCGATTCCATATGAAGATCGTGGAGTTGTTCTGCTGCGAATTGTCTTGCTCCTGTGTCGGTAAAAGTCATGACGAATTTTTGGAGGAATTCGGTCCACCAGGCATTATCGTCGACGGGTCTCTGGACGTGTCCAGTTGCGGGGTCATCGGGTGCGGTAAGGGTGTCGATCCAATCGTAAATTTCTTGGGTGAAGGCTTCAACTGCCTTTCCTTTCATATAGGTGAGGGTGTAGAGGACTCGTTGGAGGGGGGTACTAGCAATATAGTTTCCCGTGTTCAATGCGAAGAGGAGCTTTATCTCCCTGATAAAGGCTATCGAGTTCTTTCGGCTTCCATCGAATGTGGTGGGGGTGGCTCCAATAAGGGGGCCCGTTCTGAAAGGAGCCGGGTTTTGGTTGCCCTGTCCGGCTTGTTGTTGTTGCTGTTGTTGTTGTTGCACCTGCGCTTGATGCTGTTGTTGGACCTGTTGTTGCTGTTGTAGCTGAGCTACTGCTGCGTTTGCGGCTGCTTGTGCCTGCGCCAAGTTTTGCGCGGCCAGGTTCTGTACTCCTTGGGCTACTACTTGTGCCATAACTGTATCGATATTCTGTTGAGGTGTCTGAGTCCCTGCTGGTATTTGTTCGATGAGGACGTCTGGGGGTAGTGGGATATCAGGGGTTTCGAATGTTGGTTCGTTGATAACGAGGGGTGATAGGAGTTGGGGAGGTTCGGGTGCAGGTTCTGGAAGTGGGTCGTGGTATTCGAGTGGTTCTTCTGGGGCGTCGACTGCAATAGGTTCCGCCTCTTCTGTTGTATCGGAGGCGAGTTCTTCTCCTTCGGATATATGTCCTAGTTCTAGTTCTAGTTCGTGTTCTCTGGTAAACACCAGTCGTTCGGATGTACACAGGGATCCGTTGATGAAATAAAGTGGGTACCACTTGTGGTCTGAGTATTCAACGGGTAGGGCTTTTCGTCCGGGTGGGAAGATCCAATATCCCCAGCCTTGATTGTCTTGTCTCCAAAAGACGTTGGGTCCTCGAAAGGTTTGATCGAGGTCGTTCTTTGTTCTTCTTTTTACGTTGAAGAAATCTTCAGGGTAAGTTGGTCCGTCGGGTACGTCGAATTGTCCGGGTACGCTGGGTAGTCGTGATCTTCCTTTTCCTTTGATACGACTGCTACTTGCTTCTGCCAGAGTGGAGATTAGTCCTTATGTTAGGGTAGGACGTTCCCTTCTGTACGACTTGTACGTCTTGGGTGGGCAGAGGCGTCGATCGTTCGGTGCTCAAGTTAAGAGCAAGAGTTCGGGTGGTTCACAAGTAGAAGAGGAGGGACTGGAATGCGGGCACCCAGTGTAAGAGTTCGAGGTCAAGTCCCGTTTATTGAGAAGGACTAATCTACAGTACAAGGCGGTCTACTGCAGGTATATATAGGTAAAAGTACAATGAGGTCATCGGAATATGGTGGAGTAAAATGAGGTCATTGTGGGGCCTCTTAGTAAGTAATGAGTCATGGTGGAGTCAATGATGTCAGGATGACGGGGAAGGCTGTGCGGCAAGTGAGGTACGTCATGAGTCAGGTGGTAGGGAGGGTGCACAGTCAGAAAAAAGAAAAGTAAGTCCAAAAGCTATCGTAACAAGGGCGAACTGAGCGTAGGGGAGCCATTTGGCCCAGTCGTTCTGTCGTTGGTTGACCCAGAACCTGAGATATTGTTCTAATTTCTGGTTCGTTCGTTCGGATTGGCCGTCTGTCTGTGGGTGGTATGCGGTACTTATGTTCTGTTGGATGTTGAATCGTTTGCACAGATTGGTTATGAAGGATGATATGAATCGGGGGTCTCGGTCGGATATTATGCGTCGGGGAATGCCGAAATGTTTGAACACGTGATCGAGGTATAATTTGGCCACTCCGGGTCCGTCGATGGTTTCGTTACAAGGGATGAAGAGAGTCATTTTCATGCAATCGTGGTCGGTTACGGTGAGGATGGTGTCGTATTCGTTTGATATGGGGAGTTTGGTGATGAAATCGAGGGCTATGGTTTCGAATGGGAGTGCGTGTTGGGGTGTTATCGGTACTAGTGGACGTGGCATTTTGTTGGTGTTGACCTTGTTCTCTTGGCATTTTGCGCATCCTTGTACATATTCCTTGATAAATTTGTACATGTCGGGCCACCAGTAGAGCCGTCGGATGAGTGCAAAAGTTGTTGAAATGCCGGGATGTCCGGCGGTTGGTGTGTCATGGTGGAAGTGTGCTATCCCCTTTTTAAGGTCGTTGGGTCCCACAACGACCATCGCGTCTCCTTTCCAGTACAGTGCATTGTACTTGGTGATGTCGTATTTTGAGATCCAAGTTCGTAGGGTCTCTTCGTTTCGTGCTTGTTCAATAGTGACATCTCTGAGGAGATTGTCATAAGGCGGGTCAGATTGGATAGTATCGGCGAATAGGGTAGCGGGGAGGACGACGATCTTGTCGTCTTTTGTGGCGTCTCCGTAGTCGGGTCGTCGTGATAGGGCGTCCGCTCTTTTATTTTCGGAGCCCTTGACGTGGTGAATTACTATGTTGTATTCTTCGAGGTCCAACGCGTAACGGGCTACTCTTCTGGAGATCGTTTGTCGTTCTTGCCAGTTCTTGAGTGCTTCGTGGTCGGACCACACCTTGACTTTGTAAGGGGTCCCGGCTACGAAGTGTCTCCAGTTTCTTAAGGCCCATACGATGGCCATGAGTTCTTGGTCGTAGGTAGTATATTTTTGTTCTTCCCGGCTGAAGGTTTTTGAGTAATAAGCTACCACCTGGGGTTTCTTGCGGGAGTCTCGCTGGAACAAGACTGCACCCATCGCGACTTTTGACGCGTCGGTTTCTATTTCGAATGGTAGTTCGAAGTCGGGTTGTTTTAGGGATGGATAAGCGGTAGCCAGGGCCTTGAGTTGATTGAAGGATTGTTGGGTTTCCTCTGTCCATCTGTAAGGAGTCGTTTTCTTTGTTAGTTCGGTTAGTGGTTTTGCCTTTTGGGCAAAGTTTTTGAGGAATGGTCGTAACCATCCTATGAGGCCCATAAAGACTCGTAACTCGTGCAGAGTCTTGGGAATGGGCCATTCCTTTACTGCTTCTACTTTTGCGGGGTCCATGAGTAGCCTTCCGTCTTCGATTATGAGTCCTAGGTAGGTGATTTTCTTTTGTTCGAAGAAACATTTGGTCGCCTTGAGGTAAAGGTCGTGTTTCCTTATGACGTCTAGGACTTCGCGTACTAATTCTTGGTGATGTGGGAGGTTATCAGGAGTGGCGATTAGGATATCGTCGAGGTAACAAAGGACTTCTCCCTTTGCTATTTGTCGGCTGAGGATCTCGTTCATGAACTTTTGGAAGGTAGCGGGAGCATTGCATAGTCCAAACGGCATTACTCTGGGTTGCCAATGTTGAGGTGGTCTTGTTCGTGTTGCGGGGGTCACGAATGCGGCTTTCCATTCGTCTCCTGGTCGAATTCGGATGTTATTATACCCGGTGCGTATATCTAGTGCGGTAAATAATCTGGCGTTAGCCAGTCGTCGAGTGAGGTCCGTGAGGTTGGGGAGAGGTTGTTGGTCTTTGATTGTGTATCGGTTCAGTGGCTTGTAGTTTACCACCGGTCGTTTTGTTCCGTCCTTCTTTTCGACAAAGAAGAGGGGGAGTCCGTAGGGTGATTTGGATTCTTCGATGTATTTTTTGTCGATCTCGGGTTGTAGGTACGCATCTACTGTGTCTTGTTCGGCCAGGGTCACTGGGTAGGGTTTTCCCTTCAACGATGGTGGGGCGTCCGGTGTTAAGTTAATTGCGTGGTCCCAAGGTCGTGATGGGGGAAAACGCTTCGCTTTTTCTTCGCTGAATACGTCCTTGTAAGCATGGTATTCCTTGGGGACGATTTGATCCCAAGTTTTTACTGCTTTCTTCTTTAGTTCCTTGACCGCTATTTCTGTAGCTATTGTGGTTTTCTTGATTGCTTCGGGGGCTTTTGTTCTTCGTAGGGGTTGTTCTTTGTCGGTCGGTCCCCTTTGTTCGATCTTGATGGGTTCTCCTTGTAGTTTTCCCTTTTGCCAATCTATTTTGGGGTTGAAGTCGTGGAACCAAGGGTATCCTAGGATGTGTCGGTCGTTTCCTAGGTCGGTGATGTAGAAGGTCTCGATATGGGTTTTGGGTCCCACGGTCACGTGTAGGTCCATAAAATATTTGATGAGTCCGGATCGGTTTTTGGTCCCGTCTACGTTTTTGACTGGTTTGGGTAAAGGGAGTCGGAGTGGTTTGAACCCGAGTCGTTTTACTGTTCGGTGATCCATAAAGTTCGCGGTTGCTCCTGAATCCAGGAGGGTTTCTTCTTCGGCCGTCGAGCATGCTGATTGTAGAGAAGTTGGTACTTTCATTGAATTTCGTCTCGATACAAATACAGCATTTACTCGAAGCGCTCGCACCCAGGCCGTAAGGTTTGAGCTTCCTAAAAACCCCCTTGAGCAAAGGCCTGTGCCAAAAACTCCTCCTTTTCTTCAGTCGTCATGTTGTTAATCATACCGATGAGCTCTGGGGCTGAAGGTCCAGAGACAACCGTTTCCTCGTTGCTCTGGGTTTCTTCCTGTTCCTCTTGTTCTTCTATTTCTTCTATTTTGGCGGTCCTGATGGTTGCCGGTTTAGTGAAGGGTTTCTTGGGTTTGGTGGGACAGTTTCGGGATACATGCCCTTTCTTGGCGCAACGGAAACATTCTCCCGCTTTGAATCGTCTTTCCTTTTCTTCGTCGGTGAGGGCGGCATTGATTCTATCGACGTCCATTGGGATTACGTGGTTGTTTGGGCGTCTTTGGTTCCCTTGTTGTTTCCCTTGAAGGCCTAGGCCTTGACGCCATTGGTTTTCGGTTTTCCCCTGGAAGGTTTTCCCTTTTGGGGACCACTTTCGTTTCCACTCGGGGCGTAGCGCTCTGAGACGGTGCCACACGTTGTTTTGGTTCTGGACCGCTGTCATCCACGTGTTCCAATCGGTAGGTGCATCCATAGTGACGACGTGTTGCACCATGGACCACGGGAGTCCATTTATGAATAGGTCTAGAGTTCCTTGCTCGTTTAGACCGTATCCTGCATCGTGTGCCAAGGTTTTGAACTTCGATATGTATTCGTCAAGTTTTCCCGACTCCATATGGAGGTCGTGGAGTTGTTCGGCGGCGAATTGCCTTGCTCCCGTATCGGTGAAGGTCATGACAAACTTTTGGAGGAATTCAGTCCACCAAGCGTTGTCGTCAACGGGTCTTTGGACGTGTCCTGTCGTGGGGTCGTCGGGTGCAGTGAGGGTATCGATCCAATCATAGATTTCTTGGGTGAAGGCTTCAACCGCCTTCCCTTTCATGTACGTGAGGGTGTAGAGGACTCGTTGGAGTGGAGTGCTAGCGATATAGTTCCCCGTGTTCAGTGCGAAAAGGAGCTTTATCTCCCTGATAAATGCTATGGAGTCCTTTCGGTTTCCATCGAAGGTGGTGGGGGTGGCTCCGATGAGTGGGCCCGTTCTAAAGGGAGCGGGGTTTTGGTTTCCTGGTCCGGCTTGTTGTTGTTGTTGTTGTACTTGGGCCTGATGTTGTTGCTGGACTTGTTGCTGTTGTTGTAGTTGAGCCACTGCTGCATTAGCGGCTGCTTGTGCCTGCGCCAGGTTTTGGGCAGCCAGGTTCTGTACTCCTTGGGCTACTACGTGTGCCATGACTGTTTCGATGTTCTGTTGGGGTGTCTGAGTTCCTGCGGGTATTTGTTCGATGAGGACGTCTGGGGGTAACGGGATGTGGGGGGTTTCGGTTGTTGGTTCGTCGATAATGAGGGGTGATAGGAGTTGGGGAGGTTCAGGTGCAGGTTCGAGGAGTGAGTCGTGGTATTCGAGTGGTTCTTCTGGGGCGTCAACTGCGATAGGTTCTATCTCTTCTGTTGTATCGGACGCGAGTTCTTCTCCTTCGGAGATGTGTCCTAATTCGAGTTCTTGTTCGTGTTCTCTGGTAAATACCAGCCGTTCGGATGTACACAGGGATCCGTTGATGAAGTAGAGCGGGTACCACTTGTGGTCTGAGTATTCAACGGGTAGAGCTTTTCGTCCGGGTGGAAAGATCCAATATCCCCAGCCTTGATTGTCTTGTCTCCAAAAGACGTTTGGTCCTCGAAAGGTTTGGTCGAGGTCGTTCTTTGTTCTTCGCTTTACGTTGAAGAAATCTTCGGGGTAGGTTGGTCCATCAGGTACGTCAAACTGTCCTGGTACACTGGGTAGTCGTGATCTTCCTTTTCCTTTGGTACGACTGCTGCTTGCTTCTGCCAGAGTGGAGATTAGTCCTTATGTTAGGGTAGGACGTTCCCTTCTGTACGACTTGTACTTCTGGTGGTGGCAGAGGCAAGTATCGATCTGCGCTCAAGTTAAGAGCAATAGTTCGGGTGGTTCACAAGATAAGAGGAGGGACTGGAATGCAGGCACCCAGCAGAGGAGTTCGAGTAACAAGTCCTGTTTATTGAGAAGGACTAATCTGCAGTACAAGGCAGTATCCTACAGGTTTATATAGACGTATCGGTACTATGAGGTCATCGGAGCGTAACGGCTGATATGAGGTCATTGTGGGGCCTCTTAGTAAGAGATGGAGTCGTAATCGTCATACTAGTACAGTGACATCATATATGATGTCAGGATGATGGGGAAGGCTGTGCGGCAAGTAGAGTGGTCATAGGATCAAAGGGGAGGGAAGGTGCACAGTCAGAAAAAAAGAAAATAAGTCCAAACACGTATCGTAACATTATCCCCTTTTTAGGGATGATTGTCCTCAATCTTCAACAGTCATACCCTTCATTGTAGTCCTCGTACGCGTCGTAAGCGTACTCCCAGTATTTGTCGTCCTCCGGTTGTGGGTGCGGGCATTTTTGGTTACTGTACTTCTTTGCCCGGCATTCTTTGAAGTCTTCGCAGCGGTAGTGGGGGAAGCGGCAGGTTTCCGCGCTATGCCCCTTACTGTCGCAGAGATGACAGTAGGAATCCCAAATGCATACCTCTCTAGTGTGTCCGAGGCGGTGACAACCCTCGCAGCGGTGGCGGGCTTCCCAGTTCTTGGGGCAGAATTTGCGGCTATGTCCTTGGAAGCCGCACATGGTACACAAGGGGCCTTGAGGTGGCCAGCTGGGTTTAGTAGGGGTGGGGTCTTGTTGGGACGTGGATGCGGTAGTGGAGGAGGAGGCAGCTTCTTGGTTTTGAGCTGCCTTGGGCTTTGATTCGTCATGAAGGTTGGGGAAACAATTGGCGTGACGGGGGTAGGGGTGGTAACGGAGGGGATGCGGTAGTGGTTGAGTATTTTGTATTTTGCCGGGGAAGTCGGCGGCCTCTAGTCGTTTTTGAGCGTCTTGCCAGACCCTCCGTTCCTTAAAGGCTAGGTCTTGTTGACGGCGGGATTCGATCATGGCCAGGGTTTCCCTTGTACATGCGTGACGGAAACGTTCTACTTCCGCTTTGATACGTAGGTCGCCTATTTCTTCGACGGCGGCATCGATTTGGTCTTTGCTTGGGGACCCAAAGTAGAGTCGGGCTAGTTCTTGGTCGGTCATACGAGAATGGGTG
>QLPC01004181.1:10554-22956 GCA_003314055.1 Lactifluus hygrophoroides | reverse complement strand
TCGTCTTTACTTTCCTGTCTACGACTTTAGGACCACTTGTCCACTCACAGCACAACGAACTATCTACACCACGCGGTGTGAAGGTAAATGAGCTGGCGTATTCGTGGCTCCAAGGGACTGGTAAATAGAATCAGCTGCGCATCCCCAGAACTGGATGGGAATCGGCCATATCGGCCGTTGAATAACCCGCTCACAAGGCATTTTTTTGGTTAAATGGGACGTCAGCGACTACATTACGGGTGAACCTTGCAAGGCCAATAACTAGCTGCGAGCCCAAGTTGTTTCCGGCAGACTGCGTGCTGGCCAGATTGCCCCACAATTCATGGAGCGGTACCCAGATAGAAGGATGTTGGGAGCCTAGTAGAACCCTGTAGACATGGATTAGGTAGGTTGGGGGGAAAAAGGAAAGTTGTTAGAATGACCGAAGAGTCTTGTTAGAGACAAGTTCACGAGAAAGGTCGTCCAGAGTATTTTCCAAGCCGGAAATTTGAAGGGACCGGGTGTCTCCAGAATTGAGGGAGGTTAGCAAAGCAAGCAGCTGTGAGTGCCAGGATAGGACCATGCCAACTATGAATGTGGACTGCGGCCCTTGTTCCTAATAGGTTGCGGCTGTGAGGATCCCTGGGTTACTGTATTGGGCACCGCCTCCTAGTAGGCTAAGTATTATCAAGGCGGTTTAGAGACCTAAAAGATACGTTCCACTGGGCTCCACGTTAGTTAGCCTCGTGGTACTGTGGGTTTAAGTCGAATATCACGGGCCGCGGTGTCCTTTTCGGGTTGAACCTAGCTTAACACAATGAATGGCACAACTGGACCTGACAATCTGCACGTCTCACTGGAGCCCCACCTCATAGCCACCTTACGCCCTCTCCTGGACTTAACCCCAAAGGCACTCTCCACGGAACTCGCACAGCTTCTCGAGATAGCCAGCTCCACACCGCCGACATCTCCAATACCAACAATCTCATATCCCCTTCTTCAGTCAATCTCTAGATGGGTACGCACAGAAGAGGCTGAACGGAAACTCAAGTCAAAAGACCCTCCGCTCGATCCACTGTCATACAGTATGGTTGCCTTGCTCGCGGGAACTCGCGTCTCTCCCAACAAGAAGTTTCCCCAGCTGTCGCACGCCTCTACCCCATCTGAGATCGCAGCGCGCGAAATCAGCGATAAACGGGCAATAATAGCAGTGCTCAATGCCCTACTCAGTGTTGTCTGTACTGGTGTTGCAACTTGGTGGGCTGCGCAGCGCACGGGTTGGCGCGACGAATGGGTATGTGGTCATCTCGGACTTGTCGGGATACATGACACGTATTTCTAATGCCCATCGAATCCAGAGAGTCCTCCTGTCGCTGCTCAGTGCAACCATCGTTGCAATCTCCGAGATTATTCTCTACATTATATGGGAATCCCGCCGTGAGAAGAGACTGCACCAGTCCAAAACGAAGTCACGCAGCAAATTGCCTCACAGAGGTCATCCTGCTGGTGACACCAGTTCTTACAATATCGACGAGGGTATCTCTTCAAAATTGGCATCGCCATCAAGCACGTCCATTGACCCACATCAGCCCAATGATGGCAAGGAACTTCGCCAACGCGTGGGGGTCAAGTCCAAATCTCCTTCAGGATGACACATTTTCAACCCCCAACTCCTTGATCAACGCCCTGCCGCCGTGCCATTGGCACTTCTGCACAGCCGGACAGGGTAACGATAGTGACACCGAGGATACAGCTACCCAAGGGACTCATTCATTTTCTCTCAAATGCTCATCGCCGAGGCACGATTTGGGATGGACGAGAAAAATTCGCTCTTCCCTCAGATACTCTCGTGTTGCATCGTATCGTATGTAATCCAATTGCGCCCCCCCCCCCTCCACACACATACAACATTACTCACTACTCGTAAATCTTGAGTGCTTTCATCAGTAGAAAAAGGTACCAGCCAGTGAGACCCCAAACTTCTACACTCTTCCCAAGTCCGTGACCACGGGTACGGCTCCATTCGATTTGAGGGGGACCCGGTATGAAGTCTGAAACTTCAATCGCATAATAGGGTTGCCTACCACGAAAATATTGCACCCGCAGTCTAGCGGGCGCGACCGCAGCGGTGAGCGGTAGATGAAACGCCGCAGCCACTTCTAGATGCGATAATGCCAAGGAATCCATCCGTAAGGAAGGTAAAGGAGCTTCTAAATCACATTCAGGTTCGCATCGTCTCGTTTGGGGGGTGGCATGAACGAATCCCTATATGATCATCGTTGGTGGCATTGCAGCATGTGAACGAGGGCAAAAGCATGTGTAACAGTTGACGGTATTGGCAACGCACAACATATGGCCAAACACGCAACCCGCTCATGGAAAGCTGGGGGACCCCAACCCGTCCTAGGATTTCCACCTGGTCGGGTAAAATGCCCACCTCCTCCCGCGTTTCACGGAGAGCCGCCGCAAGGAAGGTAGTATCTGTCTGCGGGGCAAAATTTTTGAGTTCAGTTAGGCGGCGGCCTTCCGTGCGCCAGTTCACTGTTTTACTAACTACTAACGAAAAATAGGGTGCTTACAGGATCAACCACCCCCCCGGGAAAGCTAGAGACAACCGTGCAGGGTAAAATAATGAGACATTTCTGCTAGCGGTCCTGTTGTGAAAGCTCTACCTGACTTCACCAGGATGTGTCCTTAGTTTCCCTCGGAGCTCTAATAGTATACCTGGCTTGTCATTGACATTGCAGAGTGGGATGAGGACGGCAGCATGCTTCTCTTTTGGGTCCGTGGCTGCGAGGGTACAGTCCTGGCTATTGCTAGCCAGCGCGGTACGTATCGCACTGAGTGAGTTTCTGGTAAAGGGTGAAGATAATGCGGCAATGAAGTTTGGGTAAGGAAGAATGCCGGACACTGTATTGGTGGCATTTGTAGTGAAAGTTCGGAGCATCCTTGACCAAGTAATCCACGGCTTTGTCACGTTGACTCGCACCCATGTAATGCATGACCCTGCAAATACCCTCTACTTGACATTGTCTCTCAGTTATGAGAGCATATCATGTCCGCATAGTCTTACAACGCATATCACCCTCAAAATCTAAGCAAACCGACACATTCATCCCGTTATCTTTGTGGCAGCCACTCCCTACACACGCATACAAGTCCACCGCGCGTCGAAACGCAACTTTCAACCCTCGTGGAAAGGATTATCGATTCGGACCCATTGCGTTAGACTGGATTGATCTCGATAACATGACTCCTGTGCCTTTCGTCGGTGAAAGGCAAGCAGACCCGAAAGGTGCGCCGACGACGTTACCCCCTGCCATGTTCTCCTCAGAAGCGAGACTAAGATGATCTTCAGGACCCGTAATTGCTACTTTCGTTCCTCGAAGTCACACCAAAACAGGTACCACAAATCTTCCCGATGGTGTCGTTCATGTCTTCCGCGACGTCGAGCGGCAGAAACTTGCCGAGACGAACGAGGGAACCTCTGCACCGGATGACAGTCGCGTGATGCTGGAGAACGCAGACAGCGACGGCTATATGGTTGGCGTGTTGGCTGTCCCTTCGTGGATGACCCCATCGGATTTCCTTGCCTTTGTCGCACCAGCACAAGATGGTATGGCTCATCTGAGGATTATCCGGTACGTTTTTTGTTTCTTGTGGAAGGTAGCACCATTTAATCAAGTTTATACGTTATAGAGATACAGCCCCCAACCGCTCTATAGCTCTCATCAAGTTTCACAACGTTGACAGTGCCCTCGAATTCGCCGAGGCCTACAACGGCAAGGCGTTTAATTCAATGAACGTAAGTTTTTCGCATATACTTTCCCCACAGCTGCTCACTGCGTCGCCAGCCAGAGACCTGCCATGTCGTTCATATAACTTCCGTGAGCATTGACGCCGATGATTCCGTGTCTATGACTCTGTCCCGGCTCGGTTCCACACGAGCTCCCGTCTTTGAGCTGCCTACGTGCCCTGTTTGCCTCGAGCGCATGGATGCCGCCGTTACTGGGCTGGTGACTGTCCCATGTTCACATACGTTCCACTGCGAGTGTCTCAGCAAGTGGGGAGATAGCCGGTGATTAACTTCCCCCCCTCATTTCTTTTGTGCAACTCCGATTTATTTGACGTCTCTAGATGTCCGGTGTGCCGCTACTCGCAGACTCTGCGTACATCGTACCCTTCCTCTTCCAACACTGCCCGCTCCTCTCACATCCCCTTTGCCGGTCCATCTACACCTGCCCTTTCAACGTGTACAGACTGCAACTCCACCACAAGCCTCTGGATATGTCTCATTTGTGGAAACATTGGCTGTGGAAGATACGGCCGCGCACATGCTCATGCGCACTATGAGCGTACGACACACCTGTATGCTCTGGAGCTCGAGACTCAGCGTGTGTGGGACTACGCGGGCGACGGCTACGTACACCGACTCATCCAAAATAAAGCCGACGGGAAGCTGGTCGAGTTGCCCTCCGCATCGATGCGCACAAGTGATGATAGCGGCGTGGGAGGCCCGAGTGCATCGGACTCCCTTACCGCAGAGAAGATTGAAGCAATAGGAATAGAATACTCATATCTCCTGACTTCCCAACTGGATTCGCAGCGGGAATTTTATGAGGAACAAGCAACGGCACTGCAGGTCGAAGTTGCGAGTCTCAAGAGCGTCGTCGCACAGCTTCGACAAGAGGCTGAGTCCTCGCGCGAAGCGGCGGCAGCGGAAGAAAGCCGCCGACGTCGTGAAGAGGAAGAGCGCCTCTCGGAAGCGCTTCGCGACAAGCAGCGCATTGAGAGAAAATCTGAGCGCTTTGCTGAGGCTGCGCGGGTGCTTGAGAAGGAGCTGAGAGAAGAGCGTGCTGTGAGCAATGGATTGTTGAAGAATCTTGAAGCCGCGCGAAAGCGCACCGAGGAAGGAGAGACCGAGCGCACATCTCTTGCCCAGAGGGTACAGGAGCTTGAGGATCAAGTGCGAGACGTGATGTTCTCTCTCGAGGCACGGGCAAAAATTGAAGCAGGCGAAGGGAGTATGGCAGAAGTGGCAGGAGGGGACATTTCAGTACCGACGCCGGGTCCGTCGAGTGCTGTGCGGACATCGAGAAGAAAGAAGAAAGGCAGGTCATAGGTTCGACCACCTGTGAAATGTGTCTGTGCTCTTCATTTTCAACTCTCGAAGTGTCATCAGACATTTGCTTGCGCCTTGTAATTTGAACGTTTGAACCTTAATGTAGCCATTGTATTATCGCATACACCATTTCCTCCGATGTCTAAACACCCGCACCCATAATCTGATGGCAGGTGCTTATCTGTCATCGCATACGCCCACGGAAAAGGTTAGCCCATCTTTTTTGTTCCCCTGAAATCACCGTGACACAGCTCCAGCTGCGTATCAAGTGAACTTGATCTTTCCACTTGGGAGGGCCACGTTTCCCTTCAAGGGGTACGGGCGAGGTTGTTCGGCAGGGGTGGGAACTTACATTGGCTCAACGAAAGCAGACCGCCCATCTCACAGTCATTCAACAAAAGAAGTTTAGACCTGGCAAGGTGGAGGTCAAGATGGCTGTGCTTTTGCCCCTGCAATGAGGCAGTCGGCGGTCTTTTCAAGTTTCACCGATTATGACCGGTGTGAGAGGCCTGGTGATTGGTTCTGTACTGCAGTGGCGGTTGATGACTGGCGCCGAGAGTCTAGATGTGACAGTAGCGGGGCCAGTGAAGGAGCTTGGCGATGGGGATAGAAACCTGTCCCGTGAAGCCTTGCTCGTGATCACGACTAAGACAGGATGCCGATGGGGTCCCCCGCCCTGATCGGTCAAGGGGTCTACTAGGTCTCCACGAGGGGGCTACCCGTAGGGATGGGTGAGACAGATGGCAAAGCCCATCTAGATGGTGCGCGGGAGACGCCAAGCTATTCTGCGGGTGTACCACTGTACCAGGAGATCTAAGTTGGAAAATAAATCGTGGTTTTGCGCAGGAACATTGAATGCGTAACTGGTATTGTATTGGAATGTCATTGTCATTGATTGTACACGTACACACGAGCGTTAAGCCGAATCGCCGTGGGTTGCGTGACTTTGTAGATCACGTGCCGAAGTCTGTTACCCCGTTCACAACAACCGCGATTGCCGCCGCCTTCTCTTACTACGGATACCCATGGACCCTTTACCACAAGAGCCAAAGGGATTAATCCCAGACTGGGATGAAAATGACGTGCAAACATTTCTATCGAGCCTTGGTCTCCCTCAATACGAGGCTAAAGTCAAAGGTCAATAGCTTCGCTTTTTTTGTTGTTCTTCCCAGCAACTGTCGTCTTATCCGCAATCCAGAACATAACTTGACTGGGGAGGTGCTCTGCATGATACACCCAGAGGAGTTGAAAGAAATAGGTATCACCACGGTTGGTCAACGTTTGGCCATCTTGAAGGCCGTCTACCACAAGAAGATCGCACATGATGTCTCCTTCGAACCGGACCACTATATCCCTCCCTGTTTGTCCTCCTTATCTCATCAGCACAACTATTGATGTCCTGAGCTGTTAATAGCGGAAGCAAGCGACCTCTTGGAAAACATCACCCTTGACAAACTTTACGAGCTCTTCCGACAACAAGGTTAACTGCATCTTCATCTAAACCATTTTATGGCATTCATAGTCTTTAGAGGAGCGACTGCAGACGCTTGAAAACGAAAACAGACGTTTGTTGGAGGCTGTTAGCTCAACAGTGGATGACCTGCAAAGCCGGCGGTCGTCCCATCAACCTGTGGTACGCTGGCCACATGTATAGGTGTCACGTCTGTATAACTCGACTTTCAGATCGAAGACAGTCCACTGACTCGACAACCATCATTTAAATGGGCACAATATGAGAAGTCTTCTGGCTCACCTACGAAACCCGAGATGTCTGATTCTCCCCATCCATCACCCAACCGCCCCGAGCATGACTTATCCCGGTCGCAGCCCAGTACACAGAACAAGAATGGTAATTTATCGTCAACAGCTCAACTTCCAACGCCTCCGCGGCCATCCCGACAGGAAAGTTCGGATAACCTCAAGAGCTTCAAGGTTAGCTTGGAGGACCCGGCCTGGAAAGTCCTGCCAGCCGCTTTGCGGAAGTACAAAATAAATAATGATGATTGGCAAAACTATGCTATGTTCATCTGCTATGGTCCTCCGAGTATGTGGCCTCTAGCTTCGTGTCGTTCATTTCTTTAATATGGACAACTCTCTAGGTAATCGCATCGAACGATGTCTGAGCTACGATGAGAAGCCCCTTCTGCTCTTCCAAAAGCTCAAAGACGCGTCCAAGAATCCCGTTTTCATGCTTAAACATATAAAAGATATTCGCTCTCCGATTGCTGTTGCTCAACAGAAGCAAGCTGCGCGCAAGGCCTCCGGGGATACTCCATCCTCTAAACCTAGACCCGGTGCTTCGCACACACGCACGCCCTCTCGCCCACCACGTCTGCAAGTACATCCGGACACGTCTGCCGGCGTCGTCCCTCCGCCAATGACTGGTACATCCACGCAACCTGGCTGGCCAGAAGTGATGTCGCCCTCGGTTGACGGTAAGGACCGCGAGGATGGCACTGACCGGGAACGGTTGAAGAGCGCAGGTAGCTCGGACCCTTCCAGGTCTGCTGGTGCCCCTACAGCTATTGCAGCAACTACGACCGACCAGAATGAAATTGGCACACCCGCAAGAGAAGTCCCTGTTACAGCCGAGATTTCATACGCCGTGGCAATATATCCTTACATGGCGGAGCAGGAGGATGAGTTCGATGTTGTTGTGTATGTGCCCTCATTCCTGCCCTCCGATAACTCTACCAACTCATAAACAGTGGTGATACATTTGTTATCATATCACGCGCGCGAGGGTGGTGGGTCGTGCAACGTGACCCCACAGGAACAGGTGTCGTGGATTCTGATACCACCAAGCAAGGCTGGGTCCCTGCTGGGTGCCTACTCGAAACACGCATACCGGTCGCAACAGCTGTGGCTGAAGCCAGTCACGCTTCTGGATCAGGCTCTGAACCGTCCTCTCCCGTTTCCAACACGAAAAACCCTATTCTTCCTCTTCATATTGTCTCCACGAGTTTCCCAGGCTATGCGTTGATGGACTACAAGAAGAAAGGCGATGAGGAGCTAGACCTATTCAAGGATGACGTGCTTCGTGTCTTCAAACGCTACAACCACTGGTCATATGTACGGCTGTTTTTTCCTGATGCTCCAGTAGATTTCTTGATTCACTCTTACAGGCTGTGAAGGAGGATGGCGGTGACCGTGGTTGGGTTCCGGTGAGTTACTTTTCCGACAGTTAAATATTTATATTGGCTCACTCTCTCTTAACATCCAGTCATGGTACATCGGCAAGATGTCCTCGTCCAGTGGGACGCCCGCTACACCGAATTTAGCGGCACCAAATGCGAACAACTCATCTGTCAACCTTGACTGGCCATCTGCCCCGCAGCATTCGCAAGTTTCACCCATGTCTTCTGCATTTCCATTGCAAGCACGCTCCACAACGGTCGTTTAGTAGTTGCACCATCACCTCACAGTTCATTTAAAGGACATACATAAAGACCCATGGGGCGTTTCTCTCATGTCTCCTCTTAGCATGCTCGATTCCCTTTCGTGATTACTACCCCTACCACCTGGGAACCATCGGTATTTGATTTTCTTTCTTAATTATCATGTAACCGCTTCAGTTGTCTGATCTACTCCTATTGCGAGTCGTTTCTCGGTGTTTTTGATTTCATTGTTCTTGATCTCTTATCATGCTACTACTATCACCAATTGTTGTATATTATCATTAGCAATGGGGCTCTACGTGCGTGCTTGTTAGCTGTGTTTCCATCTCTTTCGCGATCCCCGCGGACATGGCTTGTGTCTGCCCCCAAGTTATTCGAATTCCGAATTCCATAGGATAGTTTGGGTGTCTACAAGCCTAGGATAAATAAAGACCTGTATCTATTCTGCGTCTGGTGACTCTACAACTGAAGACAACCTCAAAATACGTAATCACAAGCTATGACACAGCCTTTCCCTTTCCGTGGTTCTTGTATTCCGTGTTAGACGCTGGTCTTGGCGGCAGGAATGGTTCCTGTAACGGCGATGCATCCGTCAGGCACCACCTGAGTTAAGTTACCACGCCTGGCTGTTCTCCTTGAACATACGGTCTACACTTCGTAGGTGATTTTCCCTCTTCACTTACAGGAACAATCTATTGAACGTGGATTATTAAGTGCGATAGCCCTGCACTTGGCATATCGTATTGCGGAACTTGGGAGGTTCTATTCCTCAAAAAAACAAGGTGAAAAAAAAAATTCGACACTGCAAACTGATCGATACTTGGTGACCGGTGATCGACGATCCAGGCTGGGCGGATAAGGATCTTAGGAACCTTGAACTCTAACCCCAAGTTCGATGCCTCCGCGCTAAGAACTCAAAGTATTCAAACTTGAAACCCTTTCACGGTAGCACGTGCTGGTCCCTCAAAGACAGCGTACAGCTCTCCACTCCACTCCATCCTCTGGACTCTTAAACAAGAACAAGGGCCTAATAGAAAGCGCCCGAATGTGATCTGAAGTTCGGTGTCTTTCGGAGAACCCGTCGGAGGGGACTGCACCAAAAACAGCTAGCCTCTGAATGCCACTAGTACGAGGATATACACGATTGGGTGTGGCGGAAAATCATCGTACTTTTCATTATCTCTCCAATTTTCATGACGATTTATCGAACAGTGTGAAACCAGAACTCTATCGATGGAGTATGTGGGCATGGACGATAGCATACACTTTATTCTTTTCCGTCCTAGGCACCATGATCCACAGAGCCGGATGAGTTTAAGCGCTGCATCTTGCAGTCCACCCACCTCCTCCTCACCGTCTTTCTCCGTTCTCCACATGGATGCCTGCTCTCGTCACAGTTGGATGAAGTTACTTTTTTTATCTTAACCTTCTGCATTGCAACACCTGGAGCTCTAAGGCCGTGAAGCAATATTTAATGCGGCCTAGGTTCAAGGTAGTTGCAGCATCTTACCTCCTCTCTTTAGCACTCGAAAGAAACACACATCATCCAACGACATGTCCATTACTTCAGTGAGCAGTCTGCTTGCGCCTTCGTTTCCGTACCTGATGTCCCCTCCTACCAGGAATTCAATCTCCTTATTGATGGGTACATTGCTCAATCTCTCAGCCCCCTCAAGGCAGAGCGTTATCTTCTCGACCTATTGAAGACAAGGAAAGAAGATTTGAGACAGTTGTGCCAGATCATCCATACCTCGGATTGTTCGGGTGCAACCTTCGTCGTTGGAGCCGTCGCGACCCAAGATCCTCCGCCGCCGATGATGCAGGATCTCAGTGGCCGACCGCTTTGGTTACTTGACTATACCATCGCACGGACAGGCACAGTCGTACCCCAGGAGCTCTGGTCGCCGCAGAACGTGAATGATTTTAGGCAATACGTTACCGAAGCGGAGCTGCAGATGCCCATCTTCTTTGTCCAAGAGAACGGCCAATTGGGGCTTCCTCTGGACGACGCTATCAACGGCCGTTGCCAGACCCTTCGTAACGCGCGAGTACATGCCCACCTTGGGGGAAAGACAACTACGCACATCCGCGTCAAGGTATGTAGCCTGTCGACCCAGTGCCGTTGTGAAGAATCTGCTCTGACGGTATGCTTGGTGCACATCTAGTGGCCCGGATACTGCGATTTTAAACGGCAAGTGCAGATCAAGGACGAGACGGCGGCCCACAATCCGGTCACCATTTCGAAGTTTGCACACCATATTGGCCGCTCCGTGGATGCTTTTATCCGGGTGAGTTCGCTGTGCTTAGGAGATTGTGCCCAATCTGACTTCGGTCGCGACAGAGTGCGTTGCCAGATCCGAGTCGTGATGCATCCACTGAGTGTTGGATGTTCGGGCCGCAAGGGATAAACCCTTCCAGGATTAGGGTCATAGGTGCCATCCACGTTTCTGCTGGTAGCTGGATGCCAATCCTTCAGCTCAATGGCTTTGTTTTCTAAGATTCCTTATGCATGACTGACCAACTATTGATTGACCGTTTCCTACCTTACACAACTACTTAATTGACACTCGTCCTATAGATATAAACCATAGATAATAGATGGACTCTGAGATTTACAATATTGTATCAAGTCTAAGTTACCATTGTAACTCGGTGGCGGCGTGACTGAGGCACGTCCCAAGGGTGATGCGTGGGAACTCAGAGGCACGAAACTGACGCCAGTTTGCAGAAAGGAACCTATTAGTCGTTGAGAGAGCCCCCAGGTTCAAGTAGTGGTCCTCCTCTAGAGCTCTCTAACATAGATGAAAAATAATGGAAGATACATTTATCTATAGCCGTGCCTAATATGCCGATGTTGGCTACGTATACATTGTGCTGTTGAATTACTGTAAACATCGTCGTGATTTTCGCAACCGGCCAAACTGTGAGCCGGTTCCGATTTCTCACGGCACAGGGCACAGCCACGTTGCCTCGTCGGATTTGTCGGATTTGAGCATGTGCGATGTGCGACAGTGTCGCGGAACCAGAGTATAGGAACACTACATGAGGCTTAACAAAGGCCCATGAGTTCATTTTATCGCACATATGAAAAATATAATATCTCCCGCTCATCGTTCTCATGATTTTTTCTTGCTCTATTGTGCTGTACTTTGATGGGTTTTCTTCAAGTTCGTGAACACGCAGATGCCGGGGTTTGCCTAATAGGTGGACGTCATAATTACGTGGCGTGTTTCTTGTCGATCGGCTACTTCCGTCGGCTACTTCCCGGCCAAGACCATACCTTGTGAATGAAACAGGTCGTCAGTAGTACTGCACTTGGAGGTACGGTACTACAGTCCACCATTCCTTTGTAAGTTACATCCCGGGGTGCTAGTAACCCTTAGGTGTACTCCATAAGCCGAGTGACATTTTACATTGATCAGTAAGTTTTAAAAGTTGTTGATTGGACGGCAATCATTCCAGCTACATCTCGACTCTCGAGATGTACTGTACAAGAATAACTCATGAATGCATTGAAACTTCAGAATCTAATCGCGGAACAGTGTACCATGGTAACCCATTACATACTACACTGTTAAGAGTTTCTGCTACAAGGTCAACGTTTTGGGGGGAGGGGTTTGCACTGCCATGCATCGTTGACAAGATCAAGTTCACTCTACAATGGTGACGGACCTAGGCCAAGCCTGAGAACAAGCCAAGAAGCCTGAAACCCGATAAAAACACAATCTGTTTGAATTGAGGAAATCAAATCAGTGTGTCTCAGCTGCAGCTCGTCAGGTACAGCGCAATGTCAAATAGCATTATAAGCCCCCCTCGTTTTTCCGACGCAGATTATGCGATCTGTCATACATGAGATGCACGTGACGACCAGGGGGTGCGTGACAATGACGTGACAGATTTTTT
>QLPC01004181.1:0-10546 GCA_003314055.1 Lactifluus hygrophoroides | reverse complement strand
TTTTTTGATGAGCCTGCTCGTGTTCTCCGTCTATTGCAGGCCAATGCAAGCATAAGAATACGGTGAGTTATTTACATCACGCAGACCCGACGACAGATACAAGGAACGATGTGATTAGCGACGTGAATTTGCCCGGACTGATATGAAACGCGTTCAATGTCGTGGAGTCAAAGCAGTGTTCGGGGCCGATATTGTGTTGAGGCGTACGTGATGCCGACCCTCGTGTTGCTCTAATAATATCCTGGGTCTTGTTCTCCTCCTAGGGACGTATCGAGGACCAACTATGCTTCGCACAGAACGCATACAAGCAGCTGGGAGCGCGTACGAAGAAAATCAGGATAAGACGTTCTCCCACAAGCTCTGGAGGGCACGAGACTACCAGGTATTGGGCAATGATACGTGCGATAAGAGCTTTCAGGCCCACTGACATAGAATTCGCAAGACGAGTACGGCATTGAGATGTGGCGATGGCACGTTCGGAAATTAAGCAGGGGTTCCGTAGTGATCTGTGTAATCGGCGGGAGTGTGTTTCAGCGCTCATAATGGTGAACTTATCTTGAGTTCTCGGTTGCGGTTGCGATGATACGGAATTTCCCGCCGATCGTTGTACCGCGTGGTACATACGAGGATGAGGTAACTTACTCTTGCCAATCGCCACTGGCAGTGGCTCACTCGAAACCGCATTTACGGCAATGAGCGCATGCAAGGTACAACCCACCACCGGCACACAGCCATGTTCCTTACTCAAGTCCGCCTAGTTTGTCGTACCTCGTGAGATCCGAAAATGCCCACGTTCCCCAAGTAATCCCTCAATGTTTTTGTTCTCTACACCATCACGACAACCTGGCTGTTTCAGATCGTGCTCCTATATCCATTTTTTCTCCATCTTTCGTCATCTTTCAAATGCGTGGCCTGCGCAAGTCTCCTTGATACTGAGAGCGCCTACTCCTATCTCGTGGTTAAAAATTTACTTGTCCTTGGCTGTCATGTGTTCCTCTACCGAAGTCTCAGTGAAAATTTCATGACTGAAGGCGCTGATCGTTCATACACCAATATCACCGTATCAGAGTGGCCGCCATTACTCTCAAGCCCACCAGGAACACATCAATTTGTGGTTTGTCAGTTCCCAGCCTGGCGTATAAAAGTCATGGGACATCCTCACTGCTTGAGTCAGGGTCCACACATTCCCATTCCCCATGGAATACTGTGATTACCTTCCCTTTGGTTTACCCCAAACGCCCCCTCCGCCCTTTGGCCAGCTCTCCGAGCTGTTGTTCTGCGGATACTTGGGTCAAACCTTTGGAGCCATCGAAGCGAAGCGGCACATCTGCCATAACATATTGGATTACGTTGAAGATGAGGAAGACTTGGTCGTTCATCAAGACCTGTTGCGACCAGATTATTCTTACCCAGGTTTACCTCACACCTTCTCCGTCCCTCATAACCTCTACTCGCATCTGCGCTGCAATTCGGTTGCCGCGGACGGTTCCTACAGGATCCTCCTGGATTGTCATGTCGGGAACTACGCGACGCAGGTAGTGCCGCAACGCTTGTTTGCGCCGTATGCTGGACTTCCTCGAAGTCAAGCAGAGCTGCAGAAAGGCCCCCTCCTCCCACCTATCTTCTTTATCCAAATGAACCATTCAGTTGGTCTACCACTTGGAATTGCGAAGACTGTGGCCGACACGCGCAACCCCTCCCTCCTTTATGATAGCTGGCCTCCCATGGAAGGGAGATCTTCGATCAAACTGAGGATCGCTGTAAGACATCTGCCACCTGCTTGAAACTTCTCGCTCACCTTTTTTCCCACAATTTCCAGTGGTACGGCTACGACCTGTGGCAAACGCAAATTCAACTGCGGAATCGCAGAAAGGAACCCATCATGCTCCCACGGCTGGTCCAACTAGTCGCTAGCGCGGTGGACCGGTTTCTTCGGGTAAGTTGTCGCGTAGGTCACCGACACGTGATTTTATCTGAATTTCCAATTAGGGTGAGCATGGACCCGTCGTGGATAATTCTTATCCCCAATGGAAGATTGGGGATGGTCCGTATGATATCTCTCCCGCCCGTATCATCCTGGTTGGTGTAGTGGCGGTCTCTCCGGGAAGCATCATGCCAATCATGCGACTCGGTAATTAGCGGCATTCGCACTCTCTTTTTCTCATTTCATTTTAAACCTATCCAAGGCGCGTCTTGGGGTACAATGTACAACGTAGAATGCACCCTTAGACGTGTTTCCTTTAACTTTAGTCTTTCCCCTTTTCTTTTCCATTAGGATCTGGAAGGGTATTCTGTAGCATTATTGCATCAACGACTGTAATACTTCATTAATCGGCTTGTGAGCTTTCGTCACGGTATTCGTCCTGTACTATTTCTTCCACTCCCCACCCCCACATCCCAGACAACGCGCCGGCGCATCACTTAATATGTATCACTTTTGTGATAAAATTTTTTCATCTCATCTTATATATCGAGTTGTATTTATGCCCATGCCTGCTCAGACCATTGTCCTCGATATCAGGAGAGCGCTGAGTATTCAATTTGATGGGTGCCAAGTCTCTATGCAGCATCGCCTAGTGGCGCCAACTGCAAAGGTATATTACGCTAGTAAAAAACAGGAGAACGAGCTCGGCGCGCCCGGCGGTTTATGGGTGTACACGGCTTGGCTTGCCCAATGAGACGGCGTAACTTAAGATCAGACCATAATGTTTTGAGCGCTCGTTCACTAAATACATCAATGATCACTATACGTAATTCTCTCCACACACATTGCAAAGGGAAAGGAGAAAAAAAAAAGCAGGATCAGCCGATGAGGCTATGCGATGCAGGGTGGTAGGAGTGAGCATGAAGTATCGGCATGCTCGGAATGCCGACGGAACAAATGGGGAGAAAAAAATAAAAATAGCAAGAGGTGCTGTAGCAAAAGTTCATGTGAGCCTCTCGCACCGTGGATTGCGGACTCTGCTGTACTGCACAAAACGTGCGTTAGCACCGCTTTCAATTGTATCACCCAATCTCAGAAGAGAAAAGCTATTGTAAAAAAAAAGCCAAAGCAAAAACAATGGAACGGAACATCGGTTCTGAATGCCGGGGTCAACAACAACTTTGCCCCGCCGGGAGAAGCAAGCACAGACTCAGCGCGGACGGGGCGCCATCGGTGTCGTAGTCCTCGGACCCAAGTCGTTCCTGCCGCTCAGGAGATGATGGCCCGTGCCTGCGCTGGGGAGATCCGGAGGGGCAAGAGCCCCGCAGTCGGAGTGAAAAAAAAAGTTATTGATGTCAGAAATACCTAACCGCATGTTCTTAAGACTTCTGTAGGTGTGCCTGTGGGGACTCATCCTATTGACGTTACATCGGCTGGATCTATGCTGGGAAAAGTTACGGTCTGCCCTGGCCCCCTCGTAACTCGTCGCAAGTTAAGTTACACAGCAATCCAAGCCAAGCGATATGAGTTTGAAGCCTTTTCTGATAATGGCCGAAGGGGAACCTCTAACACGGTGAGAAGAGGGCGCGCGCCATGAACGTATGTAACCGCCTAGTAGCACTGTATTTCTCACTGTTCTTACTATCGATGATGAGAATTTTTACAATGTGATCTTGCTCAAATAATCTGAAAACGTGATTTGCACGACAGCAACATATTCAAATCATATTAGCGTCCAAACGGAAGAATAATTCGCACATTGTGGCCTACAGCATACCGCCTATGATGCTAATCCACTTATTCCCTATCTCCTACAGAATTTGGAGCCCTGTCTTGGCTGCAGGTAGCAGATGGTGAGCTACCACGCTTCACCCCTGAACGGCTCCAGACGACGCGCCCGCGCCCATCAGTCATGAATGGAGGCTCCTGCTGTCGTGTATCGGATACTTCTCCGGGGTCTCTTGTTGAGGGCTGGATGCTGGGAATTGGACTCACTTCGGTCACTTCAATTTGTGGTGTGTGGGGGGGTGCCAGGAACTGGGGCTCTACGTCATTCCTCTGTGGTGGAACCGGAGAGGTTGGCATGGAGGTACTATTATTAGGGTAACCGGCCCTCTGAGGATGACACAGCGACAACAGTGCACTAGGGTGGGACTGACAAGGCGTCCTCTCGGTGTTTATCATAGGTTCATTGATTGCCTCTGATGGTCGGTCATCTTGACATAAATCCGACGCCAACGAAGTGTTGATAACATCCGGCGCCTCATCTTCGGTTTCAAGCTCAGAAGCGGCGACCAGAGAGAGCAAAGAGGGCAGGGAGCTCGTAGAAAGTGAATGTGACGGGATAGTGTGAGGCGGGGGATCAGATGGTTGTATGTTGAGCGAGGTTACAATGTGAGTTAATTCAGGCACTGGTAAGGGATCGGGAGGTGATGTGGGGACAGGCATCGGAGAAGTGGAGAGGTTCGTGAGATGGTCCTGTGGTTGTTCGGTTGTGAGTATGTCAGGTTGTGTATCTGGGACATTGATCTAGCAATTTCAGTGAAGAAGAGACTTTGTCAGCGTTTACAACGGAAGATAGGACATGACTGGGTTCAAAGACATACCATTCCTGTCAGGGTGAGAGATACCTCGCTGTCGGAATCAGAATCGGAATCATACGGTTCCAACGACCAATCTATCCTAGGGAGTACACTGGGCCATGCTTCCGGAAGCTCGGAGGTGCCAAGCAGGCCGAAACCATGTATATACTCAAATATCGAACGGCTCACGACGTCAGGGAACATCCTGGGTAAGTGGCGGTGTCGTTGCTGTTGGCAGTTGAGAAGCGTCTCAAATCGAAGACAGATGAAGAGACCCACTGGCATGTAATATTCGATTCCTTGCTCAAATACGAAAGGGGTACCGTCTTCCTTGAGATGTTGATACATGCAGTCCTTGCCGAATGGGCAATAACGGTGTTCTGGAGATGATGCGGCAAAATATCTGTTACCAGTCATAAGCGTGAAAAGGTGCATCTCAGGAAACCCTTACTTGCAAGGTACCCGTTGAAGGCTTTCTTTGTATCGTTCAATGATGGCTGCTTTCCCGGGGTCACTGCTAGGGTAGAAGTGGCTGGATGGGATAACGAATTTGGACGGAGTGCGGCAATATGGACACGTCTTGTGCACATGAGAGAGCGAAAGTTCATCACTACTATTTCCTTGCCCACGCCAATTGCGAATGCACTGGATGATTGAATCAGTCAGTGTGGATTGTTGGAGGTCATGTGCTATGTCATACATCGATACAAAATACGTGACTGCAGTCAACTGGGGCAACGATAATCAGCTTTGATACGAAAAGAAATGGACGATAAATACCGAGCAGGCCAAACGTGACTGGTTCCTCCATACAGATCGCACAGATCGGAGACTCAGACTCGGTGGTGTCGACGGTTGGGTTGGCAGGGGCTACGTGTCTGAACCAACATTTTTCACCCCTCTTGCAAAATCCTAAGGCCATCGATATCAAAACATGGTTCAACGATGGTTGATAGACAAACGCGCACCAGCTGCGAAGTACCTGCAAGTCTTGTTCTTGTCGTAAGGGGTCAATTTCTCGTGCTCGCCATGTAAGAACTTGCACTTGTCGCCGGCAAAGCAACCCCAAGAAGTGTTGTAATATCTGCAGATTCCCCTTGATTTTGAAGTCACCGGACGCTGCATGGTTGTTCAGGTCATAGTCGTTGTCAAAGGCCGCAGCTATAACAAGCGCTGGCTCGCTGCGGGCCACAAGACGACGAAATAAACTCCGCCTCGGGCCTCCGCAACTGGTCACACGCATGTCTCTCGAGTCGACCACAACTATCAAGGCCAAACTTGCTGCCGGCCTCGGTCCAAAAGCACCCAGATACTGGTCATTGTTGCAGTCTTTTCTTGCTGCGACCATCTCCAGAACAGAATTCGACGAGCAGATTCGAGAGTGTGTGGATACTTCACCCCTTGGTATGTGTTTCCGTCTCTGTATCCCGCCCGGCGTCCTAACCTCTGCCCGTAGTGCAACTTCATAATGCTCTCGTCATATCCATCTTTGACCCTTCCACCCACCTGGTAGCCGCACTTACGCCACCCCCCGATATCCCCAAAGGGCCTCCCCGCAAACGGCGGCGACTCTTGCCCTACCAAGGACCAGATCCTAATGAGCCTATCACACTGAGATCTGCTAGGCTTAAACGATGGGCTGTCGGCCTTGGTCGTCGTGAACGTGATCGCATACGGAATTTCAAGCCCGTTGCTTTGTCCGCAAAGCGAAATCCACAGCCAGAAGTGGATGAGATCGCGAATGAACGTGGCGTACAACTGCTACAGGAGCGCGGAGGTCTGTTCCTTCTGTGAAAGCCGGAGAACTTGTATCTTACGTGCACACAGAACTTCCCGGAAGTCGACCCGCAATCCAGTTAACATCCTCCGCGCGGGGCTTCACCCTGCAACATATCACCGACAGGCTCAATCTTATATGTGCGCAACATAACCTTGGCCTACCATCTAAGAATGTGGCGACTCTGATGTCCCTTGCTTTTGAGGTAAACACTCGATGAACTTATATGTTGATTTATCATTTACGTTACCCGGGCCCAGGCGAAGCTCAAGTCTCTTATCATGCAAGCCCTCGCAATGACCACAACATCTCATGCGATCACATCTATCCACCCTTCAGCGCCGCATTCGTCGGGTCATCGTCTTTCGGCGGCAGCGTTCGATACCCTGTTCACTGTATCGCCCGCTGCTCTCCCCAACCGTTCGGCAGCGGCGATGCGCCTAGCGCTTGGGGAGGGCGAGTCCCGCGAGGACCAGATCCTTTCCAACGAAGACCGCGAACCGGACAACCCCCGGTGGCAGATGCTAGCCCTACTTCGGGAGCGCAGTTCCGTGAACGAAGTCGCTAGCGCCCGGAAATAGAATTTTACACTTTTGGTGCACACGCGCTGTCGTTACCACAGTATACCATCGACCGACGAGCACCCTTCCCGTGACATTACCCTTGATTAGGGGTCAAAACCATCACACATTGTAATTCTATAGAGGACATCCTGATTTACTTGCGCAATCTCAGCCCTCTTTTGTTGCCAGGTGTCACCTGAGATGAACCAAATTGTTTTAAACCAGAGACACGGATAAGTTGAGTGTTGTCATTAACGATTTACTGCACGTGGCCAAGCTAGATGTTTCGGCTGTTGTTGTGGCCAGTGGATCTCCGCTGATCTCATGCGGTCTTTGACTAAAAATAAAACCGTATCGATTTGGGCTGGCCACCACCTGCCAGCGCAGCGATTACAACACAAAGTAAAAACTCGCGGGGGTGTGCTACTTTCAAGTTTTTCTATCAAGGTTACGGTCTCTTGTTATGGCTACCCAACAACCACTTGTTTTTCGTTGGGGTATCATTTCTACAGGCAAGATATCAACCGCGTTTGTAAAGGTGAGTGAATCGAGTTTATTTCAACATGTTGCTGACCCTAGGCCCCTCGGTTCTGATGTACTGTCCATTGTCCCGCAGGATATTCTGCTCGACCCCAAGACGTAAGGATTTTCCGAGTCTCGACGCATACCCACGAAAGAGGGTAATCGCTTTACAGACGAGGCGTTCATGATATCGTCCATAAAGTTACAGCCGTGGGCTCGCGTAGTATCGAAAGTGCCAGCGAATTTGTGAACGAGCTCATCGTTGATGCCGGCAAATCGGTCACAATCTATGGCAATTATCGTGGGGTTTATGACGATCCTGTACGTGATACTCTTGCTGAATTATAAGTTCAATTAAGCGTGGATCGGGGGCCCTAGGACGTCGACGCCATCTACATCGGTCTGTTCGTCTCTGTAATGGCAATGGCCATAACGATAACGATTGTTGAAACAAAATGTCTATCTCACGTATTATTAGGTACACCCCACACCCTGCACTTCTCGAACGCTGCGGACGCGATCAAAGCCGGAAAGCACGTCCTCGTCGAAAAGCCGGCAACGACAAACGCAGAAGCTTTCCGCTCACTCGTCGCCCTCGCAAGAAAGCACGGCGTCTTTCTGATGGAAGCCATGTGGACCCGTTTCCAGCCCGTCGCGCAGGCCATCAGGGAAATCATCGACCAAGGCGGACTCGGCGCGCCCGTCATGGTCCACGCGGACCTGTCCGGCGATTTCGACATCGAGAGTGGGTAAAACGCTTTTTTTCATGTCCTTTCTTTTGTCAAGCCGACCCAAATTTTAATCTATAGACATCCCATTGACGCACCGTATCCTCGACCCAAAGCTTGGGGGAGGCGCCATCCTGGACTTGTAAGTGTTGATTGGGCATCAACGAGTCGCTGACCGTAATGACGTTGTCCCAATCAGAGGACCTTACCCCCTGGTCTGGGTATGATAATAATTCTGGGCGCATCGATTGTTTGTTTCATCTTAGTCGGTGTAGGCTATCATCGCGCTCTACGAACACCCGACCAATAACCGACTCAAACCCCTCGTTTCTGCCTCCATGGTGAAGACACCACTAACTGGAGTAGATCGTAGCACTTGCTTCACTCTCACTTTCTCCGCGCTTGCCGCCCAGGCGCAACTGTCTTGCAACATCAACATACCGTCCAGCAGCCCGAGCGCGACGCTCCGTTTCCGGAACGGAAACATACTGATACCCGAACCGCTATATCGTCCAAAATGGTACACCGTGCAGCATTTTGACATGCCCGGGAGTGGGAAGGTGCAGCGCGAGGAAACGGTCCATTTTCAAATTGTCGGAGGTGGATGGCATTTCCAGGCGGACGAGGTTGCGCGTTGCGTGCGCGACGGGAAACTAGAAAGCTCGGTGTGGGGTCACGACAAAACACTACTAGAGATGGAAATATTTGACGAGGTGCGCGCTTGTTCGCATCGTTACGAATTTTGGACTTTCTTGGTGGTCGTTACTAGGTTCGTCGTCAAGGCGGGTATTCGCTCCCTGAGGATGTTGAGCGGATTGCATGAAATCTGGAGCCAGGAGTCAAGGGAGACGTGTATGTATGAGACTTGTGATACGATGCCGTCATTTTGCTGGGCATCGTCTGGACAATTATCTCCACCACTAAGCAAAACGATGATGCATGTTCAACAAATGATAATTAACAGTACATGTAAGATCGGAACCGAGTCCAGCATATCCGCGACCAGAAAGTACCTCGTCTACAAATAAAATTCAGGCTTGCGAGAATTGATCCCGTACTCTGAGAGTGCAGCACTCAAGTCTTCCATCGTGAGAGTGGTCCGAGTTTTATCCTGTAGGTCCAATAAACAAGTCAATGATCAAAGTTGAACGACTCCTTGACGCGCTGGAATATGGGGGCAGAGTGGAAAAAAATACCAACCCTTGAGGACCCTGGGCCCTGGTTTGCGCGTGCGCGTCCACCAGTAGCGTTTGTCCTGATTCGCGCATGCTGATATGCGTCTGCGGCGATGTCGGAGACGAACTTTTGTGCCGCGAGAGCGAGCAGACGCTTTCTAAAAGTTTTCATGACGAGGAGAGATCAGCACGAGTCGGTTTGGGCAAAGAGATATAGCGAGAAAACTCACAAGCGAGCGTCCTGACAATCGAAACCGACACGTTGAAGGTAATAGTCCGTAACTTCGTCCGGGATCTGTGCCATATCACAATAGGAAATGGGCCCTCCTCAGCAAGGGGCCCCGTAGACAACGCACCAGTGGCTCGTAGTCATCGAGCATAAGTAGAAAGTCTACGAGAGACCTATCTTTGCGCGTATCGGCGGAAGGGAGGCGGGTCTGGGGTTGCGCCCTGCCTTCGTTCGACGAAGTGGACGCTTGTGCTGGGAGTTGCGGTTGTTGACCAGCGGCAAGTGGGTATGCAACAAACTGTGGAGTCGCTGCTGCCGACTGCGCTGGTTGAGAAGATGTCGGCTGGGGCGTGCTCGATGAAGGAGTGGACATAGCACCTCAGGGCTGTTGTTGATGTTTCGTGTGGTTGTGGTTGGGCCATCAGCGGAGATGAGGCGGGAACAGATCACGTGACTGTTATTATATAATCTATACCAACCGCGCCCACCCAGAATATTTTTTTTGTTCGTTTTCGTTCGTCGCATACACTGCAGGTGAGTGAAGTGCTCTCCTTACAATCCTTCTAAATGATGTTTGAGGCATTTGGCTTTAGTGGGGGCTCTCTCCCCACACTGCAGAATCCTATCTCAGCTACCTTCGAGCAGTGCCACTTTGGTGGCCAAGCTCGTTTTTGTCTGATCTGTTTTCCAAGTTCAATACGTTCAATTGCTGATCCACTCCCTCTCCCTAGGTTTTTCTTGTGGCCGTCCGTGGGATAATCGTGCTCATTCGCCCAGCGTTATCGTATGATAGATTGTAAAGACCATCGCTTGTCTATGGAGGTCATTTACGGTTCATGATGATTAATATAACCCCCGTAGTAGAGTACAGTACTGAACGCACTAATTTACTTGCATATTTTTGATGAGACACGGATACGCATTGCGCAGCTCGGTTGGATTACATAATAATAATCAACATTGTCTGGTCAATCAACGTGACACCATTCCCGATTAGCATCACGACTTTGCAGCTACTGGGCCTTAATGGCACCTCCTCCAACTTC
>QLPC01004179.1:0-14675 GCA_003314055.1 Lactifluus hygrophoroides | reverse complement strand
ATTCGATCTTGGTGATGACGCTGCTCGACGGCAAGCTCAATTACTTGCCGTTGAATATTTTGCCGCCGCTGTTGCGTCGGGCGACCTCCTGTGGGAACGAATTGTCACATATCTTCCACCACATATCGTCTTTCCGCAATGGCACCCTATGTTACTCTCTAAGACTATTCTGCGTCTGGTTCGCCTAGATTCACAGCGCGCTATGGATGTATATCGTCTATGGCAGCGCTACCTCCCTGTGCCCGACCTTTCCGAACCACTGAGCATGATGCTCATACAAGAAGGTCGTGCGGACCTTGCAATATCATTGATGGCAAATGTCAATTTTACAGGACCTTTCCTCGGAACGATCCTGCGCCCTCTAGCCAAGCGGGGCAGCTGGTACATTGATCTTGAACTCGCCGCCGTCCTTGCCAAAGCACTTCTCACCATATTCGCATCCGATGTACCTCCGCCGGCCACTACCGCCCGCCGCCAAGTAGCTTGGGCGTTACTCGCTCTTACGTGTTCCGGACAGGCTCCTGCTGCCATCTCCACTTTCAAGAATGTGTACGCACGCAACCCCGAGTTCTTCAATGAGCATACCATACACACCTTCCTTCGCATGCTCCTATACCACAGACAATTTCGCGGCGCA
This sequence comes from Lactifluus hygrophoroides, assembly GCA_003314055.1. Classification (NCBI taxonomy): domain Eukaryota; kingdom Fungi; phylum Basidiomycota; class Agaricomycetes; order Russulales; family Russulaceae; genus Lactifluus; species Lactifluus hygrophoroides. The sequence goes on along the minus strand of QLPC01004179.1, from coordinate 14,038 downwards.
GTAGAAATAGCAAAGCTCTACCCCCACCCATACTGGAAACAATTCGTGCGATTCGGTCTCGCGCGGAAGGGAGGAGCCCCCCGAGTAGAAGCTCAGCTTGGTGGAACCGTACGACCAAGATGGCTTGCCGACGTAGAAACTCGTGCACGAATGGGTCGGCGTCATCCCGCGGCGGGTCTCATACGCTACTGGGTCACCCGGCGGACACGCACTTCGACGGATATTCGCAAGGGCTTAAAGATACTCGTGCGCACGCGTAGCGTGAGCTTGGTGAAGCGCGTCTATCGAACCTTGTGCGTATCGCATGATGCGGGGTCGCGGACTGCGCAGGGCAACGCCATTCTCGACGGGCATATCAAGTGTAAAACCAAGTCGCGTGGAGCGCGACACGTGACAAGCATTCTGCGCACGCTGAGGCTGCTTGTCGAGGAGCACGGGTTCGTTCCCGACCGCGTGACAACTAACATTGTCGTCAAGGCCGCGCTGCGTTGGCCCGCTGTGCTTGACGTGGCTCTCGTGCGCCGATTATTCGACTATTTCGTGCGGAGCGGATACCCAGGAGAGGGCGTCGGCGTACCGTTCAGGTCTGACGAAGCTGCGATGAGGGAAGCGGCGGTGGTGCTTGATACGCCGATCCCGATGCCCAGGTCGAAGATATCCTTTGTGCGTCATGTCAAACCGCTGTACAAGATGTTTATCAAGGCTCTCCATCTGCGGAAGGACGTGGCTGGTGCAAGAAAGGTCGTGGGGATTTTGAAGGAGGCTGAGAGGATGGAGGCTGAAAGGATCGCAACCAAGAGGAGGAAGAGTCGCGCGAAGAAAGTGTAATGCAGTACAAAATGTGAATAGAATGTGCAATAGTCGCAATTGTTCGATGAGTGCCCGTCGGTTCGCTTGAGTAAGTCTGTGGCCTCACTCAGGCTTGACGGTCAGACATAAATACACGCACGTTGCGTTCAGCAATCCGAAACCGTCACAAGGAAATACCAAGCAGCGTGGCTACACCTCACATGAGCCAGCCTCAATCACATGATTGCACAATCGGTCAGTGGGCTTTTGCGACATTCCTTCGACCTGATCAAGCACTGATCGACCCAAAAATCACCACCGCACTCCATTTTTTTGATAACAAAGAGCAACATAAGAATGATGTATAGCGATGAACTTGCGTGCAACCTCAGGCTTGACCCCTTCCAAAGACAAGACCCCTTTGCCGAGTTGTTATTCCCTTGCGACTAATTTACGCCTGACTCCTGAGGACCTTGATATGCTATTCTGAGTCGTAATCTGACAGAGCTACGAATATAAGGGTATGTCGGGTGAAATTACGTGCAGAGTGTTGCCTCATGGCCCTTCGAGTACATGCGGTGCTAGCAGTTCAGTGCTGGAGAACGAGTTGAGAGAGTGCTAGTAGTACACGGCAGTCCATAATGCAAGCTCGTCCTCCCCACCCAATGATATGATATTATGTCATCATCACGGATTGTTCACGCGTCCACGTGCTTCAGCGCCTAAATGGCCAGTGCGGGGTCAATACGCGAACACCCTCAGGCTGGGACAGGTCACCAGTTATGCCAGATCCAATCAATTCCCCAGAGAGAATTCACAAGGTTAGTACCAACTACCTCCAATTGGTCAAATTTTTCTAACCCATTATCTTTCAGCGCAAGCTTGATGATGTTCTACAGAGCCTGGATGATGCCATGGGACCACAGCAACCCCTGGGAGAACGTCCGTCGAAGCGCCCCCGTCCTGTCCGTTCCTTGTATGCTACTCTTGCCAAGTACGGCATCAAGACAGGAAAACCGACGTTGTCAGTCCTGTCTTTCGCTTGAATACTACTCGGCTCTGAACCCTTCCCCCACGATATATTAGAGCAATCTCGAACAGCACAGCGGCGGATCTTTCCAAAACCCCTCATCTTGCCGCCATCCTCGCAAGAACGGCCGCCAAAGCGCGAAAAGCTCTTCCTGTCAAATTTCGCGCACCGACCCCTCTGAGCTCAGGCTCGACCGCGTCGTACGAGTATCGCCCGTCGTCGACACAGAGCTTACTTGAACGACTTGCCACATACAAACTCAATACGTACCCCAACAAGCCCTCTGCAATTGACGCGCTGGCAGCTGCCAAGTGTGGGTGGGTGAATGACGGGAAGGACAGGTTGATCTGTGGAATCTGCAGGTCATCGTGGGTTCTTGCCGGGCGCGAAGGTATGAATCGGGATGCTGGTACGTCTAGGAGCAAATTTCAACGGTAAAAATGTGTATTCAATTGTGTTGTCCCGCTTTTTCGTAGCAAACGCTCTTGTGGAGAAACAGCGCATACAACTAGTTGACATGCACAAGGACGGCTGTCCGTGGAAGAAGCGGCAATGCGACGGTGGGTTTGACCATGTTGATTAGTCACACATCGAAGAACCTGACGTCTTGGCAGCTGATGTGTATCGCATCTCTCTGGCGCCTCCTGCTGTCATGGCGAAAGAGATCAAGACAAGGGCACGTTCCTTGGAATCTGTTCTGCAAGGCGTTGAGATCAAGCACCCTTTGGTATAGCCGACTACGTTTTATGTATAGCATTTTTATCTGATTGCTTTGGTGCAGTCCTCGACCCAAGTACAATCCCTTTTGGCGATCATCACGTCCGTTGAAGCCGAAGCTCCCATCAATGAAATGACAGGATCTGAGAGTGCAACGGAAGAAGCGCAACCTACTCTAGCATTCTCACCACCCCCAGAACCATCCCCCACTGCCATTCTCATGTCGCTATTTGGTTGGTCTCTCGTACCTCCTGTTCTTCTCTCATCTCCGTCCACGACTTCTTCTCCTTCTTGGTCCCGGGCCTCCTCCGTCGCACCTCAGGAAACGTCCGCGCCATCTATCCCTCACACACCGCGACGGCCGTCAGGACTTGGTACCGCAACTCAACTTACACCATCTCGTCTCCTGTCACCCGATATATCCACCCCCTGGAGTCCCAGGGGCAGTGTGGCTCCTGAGCGTCGGAAAGATACTTCCCTCTTGCATTGTTCTTTATGCCTCAGGCGGCTCGGGCTTTGGGCAGTTGGTTCGGTTCCCCGTGGGAACAAACCGAGAGAAAGTGATCCGAATTCAACCTTGGTTCCGAAGGCGCGACAGATTGATCTGCTTAGAGAGCATCGACCGTATTGTCCATACGTCGTGCGTTCAACAACGGTCCCATCCTTACCTGTGGCGCCGACCAAGACCACCCAAGTCTCCTCTTCTACGCCCTCGCTTACATCGCTTCTATCCTCGTCGAGTAACTCGCAGGTGCCGGTGGATACACAGCAACCAATCGCAGTCGAAGGTTGGCGCGCAGTATTGATGGTTGTGCTGCGATACCGTATGGGGCAGTGGCAGCGTCGGAAAGTGTCCAACAATGCGACAGACCGCGTTGCCAGTAAGCCGGATGGGTCTCAAGGACAAAGCACAGTAGCACCTGTAGCATTAATGGATGAAAATGACGAGTCTTGGGTAGAAGTGGACCCTGTGGAGGCGATGATTGAGGGGGTGAAAAGTAGAGGGGTGCGTTCCTTATTCTTATGCATGCACACACACGACGATGAAGCTAATAAATTTTGCACAGGGCAGTGAATTGTTGAGATACGTGAAAGGACTGTTGGGCTAGCTACTGCTATAATAGATCATGATCGTGACCTGATTGATGATGTATCAAATTTGTAACGGCAATGCCGCGCTTAATCACTCGTTGAAGCATTATTCTTAACAACCGTCAACACCTCCCTCTCCTCTCTTGTGCTTGTCCCTTGTTTTCTGTTCTGTTCTTTTTTTATTTAGATTTAAAATCGTTTAGAATTGCGTCGGTATTGTTCCATGGCCCCACACCCCCATTACGCGCCTCTACCCAACCCACGAACGAGCCCCGATGCCGAGCGCGAAATGGATGACGCATTCGACGACGATGACCACGATGACCACGGAGAGACGACACCTCTCGCCCTCCATCCACCGCGAACCCCGATATCCGCTGGACTGCCGCCTCCTTCGCATGGCAGTACCGCCCAACCAGCGGCGCCGAATGCATACGATTTTGAGCGTGACTACGACTTACCCCCGCCCGGCTCGCCATCACTCACCACTTTCGCCTTTCCAAACAACAACTACGGCAACTCCAACGGCTACCTGCCCACTTCCCCCGTCATCCGCTCGCCACCGCGGTCGATTTTCCGCAGGATTGTTGGCTCGTGGCTGCCAGCGCTGCATTATCGGCGCGTAGCGCGCCGAGATGATGGTCGTCGACCGAGAGGTGGAGGGACGGACAATGACGGCGTTTTTGCGAATGTGACGGCGAAACCTGCACCATCGGTACCTGTAACGACGAACAGTGGGGATGTCTATATGGTTCCCGAGGAGACACAGCAGGAAGCCCCTCCCGTACGGTTTACCTTTATCTCCTCCGCAAACGTCACCTTTACTGATGGTTGCTTCCTATCCCTCGTTTTTTTTTAAATTAACAACAGTCTTACGTCGCGGCTTCAGCAGACGCGGCGCCCTCGTATTGGGAGACGACCGTGCATGCCCCCTCGACGCACGACTTGAACGGCGACATGATCATCGACGAGCTCCCCACGGGTTCCGTGGTCATTTTCGTGCTCACCACCATCATCTCGTGGTTCTTCCAACTTCCCGGCTTTTTGCTCACTTATCTCCTACACGGCACGCACGCCGCACGGTTTGGCTCGCTGGCCGGGCTCGCGCTCACTTTTATCCAATGGGGGTTCGGCACCAGCGTCATGGGCGCATTTACTCCTCCGGGCGAATCGAGCGCAGATGGGTCACCCACTGATGGGATGCCATCTGGAGGGATGATGGGAAACTCAACGACGGGGGGGAATGGCGGCCCGACGCTCGACGACGATAGTATGCAGCCTGGCCACGAATGGGTGTCCTTCGTTCTCATGACATGCGGTCCGCTCCCCTCTTTCTGTACATTTGTTACGTTTTACTGAAGAAAATTTTACCAGGCTGGTTCCTCCTCTTGACGTCTTTAATTGGTTATTTCCGGGTGAAGCGCTTCGAGATATCCGTCCGCGCTTCGCGCACAAACCCCTCTGCGTTCGTAACGGCGGAGGAAATGCAGCGTGACATGGCGCTGCGGCGGAATTTAGAAGACGTCTTCGGCATCACTGTCGTTTTCGAGTCGGACACGCCGCCGCACAGCGCGAATGGAGGGCAGAACAGGAGATTCGTTCGACTAGAGAACGATCTGCGCAACGCTGGCCTGCTTTGACTTCTCGGCCGTTGCCATATATTTTGCTTATATTTAACTTTTTTATATTTTTTCCTCTGGTCTTGGCTGATTCGTTGTAATCATGCCTTTTTCTTGGTCACTCACCCTCTCACTTTCTGGCTTTCTGTACAGGAATCATCCCCCCCCTTCAACCCATTGTAAAATATGCCACTGGATAATTTGGGGGATTTTGACCATCTTGTACGGTATGCGAAGAACGCGTGATTTAATTGACAATACCTTCTGGATACCAGACCTTCCCAACCACGAACAGGTGTCTCTGCGCTAGAGGCACTGGTCATCTGCAGAGACCTGCGATGATGTGAACTACCTTCGCGATTGTCCGATGAATTTCGAATCTCGGTAGCATGCTTTTCGAAATGTGCCGGCAAGCCCTGGCCATTTGCAGAGAGCTGCGACAACTTAAGCCTACTTCGCGATGTCTGACGAAATCTCGAATGCCAATAGTAATATCATGCTTTTCGAAACGTGCCGGCAAGACTTGGCCATTTGCAGAGAGCTGCGACAATCCAAGGTAAACTTCGCGATTTCTGATGAGTCTCGAATCCCCAGTAGCACGCTTTTCGAAATTGTGCCAGAAGCATCGGTTTTTTCCCATAAGACGCGACGGGCCCCAAGGCTGCATATCGTTTGTTGTCTGTCGATCGTGCGGCTTTCTCGGTCAGGCCCACCACCGCCACTACCTCCGTCTATCCCCGCAAAGTAACTTCATCCGCAGCAGAGCAGCAGCGAGAAGGTGTGGCATTAATTTAGAATGTTTTGAACTTTAGCGGTGGCGAGGTCGGACGGATGCCGGTTGGGCGTACCGAAGAACTCGAGAAGGACCTATGGGATGATAACTAACTTTTCCTTCCTTCCAGATGTTACATCCTCGTCCTTCCATCCGCAGCAGTCATCCGCAGCAGACTTGGCGGCTCCCGAGTTGACCTTGGAATATTTTTTTTCTTTGTATTGAAAGGAAACGACCACTTGAGTTTGTTGAGTCTGTTCACACACTGATTTCTGACCGGAGTCTTTTGTGTTTTGTGACTGCGTTCTTACAAACGCCGCAATTTAACTACCATTGTAAGGCTGGGCTCAACGTAGCGCCTTGCAATCTCTCTGATTCTGATGGACATGGACAGAAACTTCGGACCGTGATTCCTTTGCGAGTGGTCGCAGAGCACCGTTATTTTTAGTAGAGCACACGTGACGGGAATAACAGCGCGACGCGTCGCTCCCGGGCCATCACCTTAATTTTCGTACGTACGTCGCGACGCGCTTTTGAGTTGGGAACATCTTGTACATCTAAGAACTTCAGCGCGGAAGGGTGGCCCAGCGGCGTGTCAGTGGAATCGAAAGAGGAAATGAGAGATAGTTGAAGTCCAGACGCGTGCCCGTGCCTGAGGGTTCGACGTAAAACCCTCGTGGCCCCAAACGACGAGGGTTCTGTGTGGGGGGACTGGAGAGAAGGGGGGACACCCCAGTGCTGGAATTCTCGATCGCTCCATGTTACACTTCGGACTCGCCACCGGAGTAAGGCGTAATAGATCCGTGTATTGGAAATGTGAACATGGCGGCGTGGTACAGTTATCTATCGCGCATTTCACAATCGTAAACCTTTATCTTTTTCTTATGCATGTGTTGCTGGCTAGCTATGGGAAATCAGAATGTGAGAAGAAGGAATCCGCCCACGATCAGCCCATCACGCGCTTGCGCTCTTCCCCAGTGGGCCATGCGAGTCGAGTTGTCCAGGGTGACCACACTTGCCCCACGTGGGGAACGCGAAGGCTGCATGGGCGCCACCGTGCCTCGTCGTATATTGCCTGTTTGATGAGAGGTGTGCTGTAGGTACGATTACTTTTTGCAGCTCGTCCGTGATAGTTAGACTAGCCCTTGATCGTGGCGATAACGTCAAAACCATGCAGGCCATTCCCGAGAAAGTTCGTGAAAACGCCGCGTGAGCGAGCGAGTGCGGAGAACAAGACATGGGAGGTTACAACCACCGAGGGAAAGGAGAAAAAAAAAGAACGAGGGAAAGTTGGTACCCACATGGTCATGTATGTAGTTTGATCTTCCTTGAGGGTTGGGACGACTGCTTCTGCATGTATGTCTTGAGAATACGGATCGATGCGGTACAAAGTAATGCCTGTAGAACTCCCCCACTACCGCCTGGTACTCCTTACTTTGGACTGCGCCTGCCTTCTCGTGCGGCGCCTCGACGTACAAAGTACATGTCCATTGAATGGGGAAGAAGATAGGGGCGAGCGTGCGCAGCCCCGAACCCTTGGAGCCGCCGCACGACGGAACGCATCGTGAGCATTCCTCTCATCACAAGTGGCCGGTGCAGTTGTCGTAACTTCCCAGACAAGCGCGATAAGGTTCTGCAGCTCCGCGAGGAAGAAACGATTCCGTCAAACCTCGAGGCGGCGTCTACGTCTAATACGTCCTACACGTGTGGGGGTGGGGAGAGCGGCCATTTACTGCGTGATCATACGAGCATACGAGATGACAAGATGTAGGAGTCGAGATCTTGAAATGGTAGATAGATATGAACAATGGCCCCTGGGTCCAATCATGCAGACAAGGGGAGTGTTCAAGTTCGTCATTAGTGAGGTCACCAAGTTGAAAAACCCTGTACCATGTCTTCATGTGCTTTCCTACCGGAGCATCTCGTCGATGTGGCCCCTTCATGTGCCCTGTCAAAAGTCAGCGAACAATGTTGTTGTGGTCAAAACAGGCGCGGCACTGATTGGCAAAAAAAGCGCGAACCCACTGATAAGGCCGGGGTGGGCCAGTCCATCATGATTCTCTAACCCAAAATGCGAAAAAATAACCCAAACCCGACACGTTTTCTTCCAGGGGCGGTCACATCGGCCAAAACGTTCAATATCTTTCATTGACAGGTTCGGCGGCGGAAAGAACACGCGGGTAAAGGGGCTGGGTCTGTTCCATTATCCGAGTTTTCTCCATATGCGCAGCTCACAAGCGCTCCTATACTTTGATTTTATTATCGACATTGTGAGATGGGTGTACGGATCGAGAAATATGAGGCTCTCGCTCTGCATATAAACCCCCCGTCATCTCGTCTAGAGGGCATCAGTACACCCCGCACCATGAAGAACGATACAGGAGCTCAAGTCCATGTTTCTCAATACCGTGACGCCAAGTTCTCTCCTCCCCTACATGAGCAGCGCCGCTCATGGGCGCTGGAAATCCTACGAAATGAGCACGTAACTTCGGTATGACCTCGAGCCTCAGCCATGAGATCGCGTCCATGTCCTGACCGATTTTTATGTCGCAGATGCTCGACGTTGGGTGTGGAGAAGGCACCCTCCTCAACCTCTTGACCAACTGCCCACCCTGGCGTGCCTACTCTTCCTCGGCTCCCGCCCCCCCGATATCTCAAAAGCCCGATTTTATCCACGTTCGCGAGTTACACGGTCTCGACATCTCACATGATGACCTTCTATATGCACGTGGAGTGGTCGATCCACCGAAACTAGCCTATGGTTGGACGCGATTCGAATCTTTGGACGTCACGCTCTGGGAAGGCGGACTACAAGTCCCCAACGACACATTCCAAGATATTGAATGCATAGTGGCCACTGAAGTGTACGAGACCCTGCACCCTGGCACACATCCCTGATCAGCTGACACCAGATTCTAGGGTTGAGCATCTACCCGAAGACGTCCTCGCATCATTCGCCCCTGTCTTACTCGGGCACTACGCTCCACGCCTCCTCTTATTGACCACGCCAACCTACGACTTCAACTGCTGTTTCAGAGCCCCGGACGATCAATCCTGGGGCTACCCGGACCCAACTGGGCGTACCGATCGTCGATTCCGTCACGATGACCACCAGTTCGAGTGGACGATAGATGAGTGCAAGACGTGGTGCAACCAAGCAGCCCAGGATTGGGGCTACGAGGTCATCGTCGATGGTGTTGGTCGTTTGGGCTCGAACGATCCGTGGGGCCGCGACGACAACCTTCGCGCATCGCAGGTGGTCACCTTCCGGAGACGGGAAGGAGGCGAGTGGGCCTCGAGGCGCGCCGCAAAATACGCAGAATGGGCTTCGTCGAGGGTCCAGGGCGACCCCCACAAACAAGTCGTCACTCATCGGTTCGAGGCTCACGATAGCGCAGAGCAAGTCGCGTCGCCCGAAGACATAGCCGAAGCTGTCAAAAATACTATTCACGACGTGGGAGCGGACGCGTCCATATTCGAGATTTGGCGGGAAGATGCCGTGTCGAACCTCTGTGGTGGTTGGCTCGAAGCACTCATTGATGTCATTTCTCAGGATCCGTCATTCCTTCTACAGAAGGAAGGGAAGCACGCTGACGACTGGAAAGTGGGACTTCCAGGCGTCGAACTGCGTGGTAAGAATCCATGGCGGTCTCAGGTCAAACGGAACGATGCTTGGGGTGACACCTGGGGCGAGACGTCTGAGTGTACCGAGGAGACCGAGATCTCTTACGACGAAGAAGAATATAACGAATATGACGATGAATACGACGACGACGACGGAGACTGGGAGGAAACAGAGGATGGGGGTTGGGCCCAACCTCCTGAGGCCGGGAAATGGTCGGGACCCTGTGACATTGATACACTAAAAGCTTGGGCAGATTGGCAACCTCCGAAGGATTGGGTCCTTGAACCAGGGTGGGAATAAGGGACGCATTATTGGATCTTCTTGATACATCGTAGAAAAGGTTTGTTCGGGTAGCAGAGACATAGTAGGAAATGTATGATGACGATATCTTCGAGACCGATTATCCGCGAACACCATAGTGGTGGACGAAAGAACATGATCATATGAGAAGCGCAATAACCCTGGATAACAATCATGACCCTAAATCTACGGTAGAGTAGATCAGCGACGGACCCAAGAACCCCCCCATCTAGAACGGTCACAGGGTTTCGTCCTTCGTACGACTCAATGTTCTAGCGCAAGGTTTACCCTCGGAACTTGAATGTCAAAAATCAGTATACCCTCTCTCTCAACGACGACTAACGTGGCAGCAAAAGATGCACTTTACCTTCGAGGGGATGTAATTGTGCCAAGTACGCTATAGCCCACATTAGAAAACAGCACACGAGAGTTAACATGAGACTGGTGCGGATGAGCCTGCGCATATATGCGTAGCAAGTTGAGAGAGAGAGCCGTTAATGTGCAGCCAGAAAGCGTGTGAAGGTAAACGCACGTTTGTTGAGGGCCTTTACGGACAGAAACCCATGAAGTAGCCATAAGGCCGAGGACGATAAAGAGGACGAGAACTACTGGAAATGCGGAAGCCATGGTGGTGGGTGTAGTGGTTACTGCCTAGCGCAGTGCGTTCGCCCAAGTCGATTTACGCGTCTCGCAGTCGGATCACGTGATGTGACTGGTGTCCGTAATTTAATTAATGCTCTACTACTGACAGACATGGTATGGTATTTTATAATGACCTCTAATCAAATTTCCGACGACGGTATGTGATCATCCGCGGTTTCTTCGGGAGCGTAATCATCGTCTATAGGCGTGTCAGTTCTCGTGTAACCGTCTCATGCAATATGCTCAGAACATACATGGTAATTGGGAGGGGGAACGCCTTCCGGAATACGCATCTCGATGGTGCGCACCACCGTCATGATCAGTGTGCCCAGCTGCAAGTACGCAAACTGTTCGCCGATACACCGATGCCTGCCAGCGCCGAACGGCTGGTACGGACTGTCCGTGCCTTTGCTCACCGCACCGAAACCATAGTCGACCTTTTCTCCATTCTCGTCAGCGTACTGGTTGAACGCCTGCTGGGCCTGGCCTTCTGGGTCAGTCCAACGACTTGGGATCCAAGTCTCGGCCTTGAACCACAGCGCATTGTCGACTTGAGACACGGCAGGAGATGCGAGGACATAGTGACCCTTCGGCACAACGTACTGAGAGTCTTTTGATGGCGCTGAGAGTGTGCCAGGGACGATCAGGTCAGAGCGGACGTAACGCATGATACTATGAATCGGCGGGTGCATGCGGAGTGTCTCGCGAATTACGGAATCAAGCAGTGGGAGGGATTTGAGCTCTTCGTAGGTTGGCAGGCGAAGGGTGCCGTCGGGGTTGGAGAAGTTCTTGACTTGTTCCTGATAGAGCTCCTCACTGACAACACGCCGTCAAAATGTGTAACTCAGAACACGATAGCAACTTACGCAACGTCAGGGTTATCAGCTAGATGTAAGAGAGCCCAAGCCGCGGTCGCGGAGCTCGTGTGTTGCCCGGCCATCAGCAAAGCGATCATAATATGCGCTATCTCGTGGTCAGGGAGTTGTGTTCCATTGCGGTACGTCTGGCCCATAAGGGCACTTATCATGTCAGGTTCGTCGTTCTGGAAGGATCGTACTTTCAGCAATTCTAGCAGAGTAAGGGAGTGAGTCAACGGACCGCGCTGGTGCCTTCCTTCCTCGCCTTGATGATACTAATGTAGAACTCCGCCATCTTTTTCTGTGCGCGGTCACGCCTGCGGTAGCTCTCAAGCGGTAGATTCGGGAACATAAAGTTGAGCGGGGTAAAACCACCGTCCAGATCATTGTACAACTGTGCAAATGTCGTGTCAATGTTACTGCGAACTTCCTTTCCCTGGAGCGTGCGTGCAGCGGTGAGGATCGTCATTTCCTGCGTGACCTTTAGAACGTCAAATTGACCCCATTCGTTGATGTCGTCCATCTGAAGTACGCGGAAGCTCGAGTCCCTCCGGAGGAATTGGGACACCTCGTTTTCTACCATACCAACATACGAGCGCAAAGTATCCATGGAGAGACCGACTTTCATAAACTTTTTCTGTTCCATGAGCTTCTCGTTGGGGCAATCGTAGACAACGTCTTTGCCAAATACGGGCGTGGTCAGATGCTACAAGCAAAGTTAATACCCGATCACTCGCCAGAGACCGTACATACCGTATATGCGTCCTCAGCAGACAGGTTAGCCACTTTCCCACCAAGAATAAAGTTGTTTCCAGCCGAACCCAACGCCACAGTCATTTTGCGGCCAAGCAAAATGAACGTAAATACGTCTCCATACTGAAATACAAGTCAGCGATGCGACTCGCCCCGAAGGCGTCGCACTGTCATGCGCACCTTTTTGCGGCAAGACTCGAAAAAAGCTATGGGATCGTTTCCGTAGCCTGGCGCAGAACCAACGAAGGGTAAGATATGAAAAACTTCCGGAGGTAACGACGGGTTTCGGGGAAAGAGCTATGCAACATGTCAGCTGAAAGCAACAGGAAGCGTGAAGTTATGGGCTTGTACTAGTTGACGAAGGACATTGAATATGACAGCAATGACCGGGATGTTGATGAACGCGAGGAGAGCGACGCGCGACGCCGAGTCTGGGAGGTATCTTTGGGCTTCAGTAAGATATCCGGACCAGTAGCGGCTGGGGATGATAGTGGAGTTGAGGCCGAAGCCCATTGTGTTGTTTTTGACAGGGAAAGGACGGGAGAGATAGAGAAAAATGAATGTGGTCACGAATCAATGAATATAAAAAAATATAATTGGCAGGACCAACAAGAATCGAACCAGCAGGAATCGAACGATTACTGTAAATCCTCCGCTTCCGTGCCATAGCGTGAGAGAGCCATAGGCCGCAACACCCTTTCCTTCCACGTTACAGTACCGTATACAGTAGTAGCCTTGACCCGTCGGACCGACGGACGCCTATCTAATTTATTCATGCAACCCTCTTGGTTTCCTCGTATAAAGTACAAGACTGTACTAACGACCATATATGAAAAGTAACATAATCAAGCCCGTAATCCAATCCGTTAAGTGAATTTCATGTCCGCCCTGGTAGCCAGACCAGAGAACAGAGTGTTCGTCGCGGACGTAGGGTACAATAATGGCGGGGTGTGTAGACGTGGTACAAAGGGAACGTGCGCACGCTACTTCGCACTGTCTGGGAAGTTGGAGAGAGAAGGCGAGGAGTGCAGATCGGGACAGTCAAACGGCGAGTTCGACGGCATGCGGAACGATCTGGCGCCGTCACGAAGCACGGCAGCGCCTGGGACAACCAGTGGGGATTCCCATGTCAAAGCCGGTGCGGACCCGTAAAGTGGGAGCATTGTTGGTCGGGGTCTTCGCGCGGCACCGCGCAGCGAGGAGGCCGTGGCCGTTCCGAGGTCCCGGAAAGCAGGCAAGAGCGTCGTGGAAAAGTGGTGCAACATTCTGCGGACAAGGGTCGAAGCGGCTGCGGACGCATTAAGCACAATTGCACGGGGCCGCCGAGATCATCCATTGGGCGGCCACAGAGTGTTGCCACGTACCTGACGCCGGATGTGACGTTTGAAAAAAGGAGACCTGGTTCAGCCATTGAGTGAATGTGGCTCGATATGTCCGTCCCACCAATACAATGGTGCCCACGATGACGGTAACGACGACTGTTGGTAAAGGCGTATGACCATAAGGAAAGTCCATGGATTATAAGGAAGGTGACAGCATACCTGCAGCGACCAAGAGACAAACGACTGTCTGCAATGTGGTGTGTTTTGCAGACTCGGCGCCCGTAACTGGGCTAGCAGCAGCTGACGAAGACACCAACGACAACGTCGGTGAGCTCAATGAAGACGACATGATACAAAAGAAGGGTTGGAAATCGAATAAAATCAAAACGTCAAAGTGGAAAGGAAAGCTGAAGAAAGGAGAGAAGAACAAGGGGAAGCCGCTGGGCTGTCTTGTGGAAAAAGAGCATCGCCTTATAAAACCGACATAACATTGACACGACGGTCATACCGACAACTGTGC
>QLPC01004175.1:0-15775 GCA_003314055.1 Lactifluus hygrophoroides | reverse complement strand
TCCCTGATAAATGCTAGGGAGTTCTTTCAATTTCCATCAAAGGTGGTAGGAGCTGCTCCGATGAGTGGTCCCGTTCTAAAAGGGGCCGGGTTCTGGTTGCCTTGTCCTCCTTGTTGCTGCTGTTGTTGTTGCACTTGTTGTTGGTGTTGTTGTTGGATGTTTTGTTGTTGTTGTAATTGAGCTGCTGCTGCATCTGCGGCTGCTTGCGCTTGTGCCAGGTTCTGGGCGGCTAAGTTTTGCACTCCTTGGGCTACTACTTGTGCCATGATCGTGTCAATGTTTTGTTGGGGTGTCTGGGTTCCGGTTGGTATTTGTTCGATAAGAACGTCTGGGGGTAATGGGATTGAGGTTGGTTCTGGTAATGGGTCGTGGTATTCGAGGGGTTCTTCTGGTGCGTCAACTGCGATAGGTTCTGTTTCGGGTAATGGGATTGAGGTTGGTTCTGGTAATGGGTCGTGGTATTCGAGGGGTTCTTCTGGTGCGTCAACTGCGATAGGTTCTGCTTCTTCTGTTGTGTCGGAGGCAAGTTCTTCTCCTTCGGAGATGTGTCCTAGTTCTAGTTCTTGTTCGTGTTCTCTGGTGTATACCAGTCGTTCGGATGTGCACAATGATCCGTTGATGAAGTAGAGTGGGTACCACTTGTGGTCGGAATATTCAACTGGTAGGGCTTTTCATCCAGGTGGGAAGATCCAATATCCCCAACCTTGATTGTCTTGTCTCCAAAATACGTTTGGTCCTCGGAAGGTTTGGTCGAGGTCGTTCTTTACTCTTCGTGTTACGTTGAAGAAGTCTTCGGGGTATTGTGGTCCGTCAGGTACGTCAAATTGTCCTGGTACGCTGGGTAGTCGTTGTCTGCCTTTTCCCTTAATGCGGCTGGTACTTGCTTCTGCCAGGGTGGAGATTAGTCCTTATGTTAGGGTAGGACATTCCCTTCTGTACGACTTGTACTTCTGGGTTGACAGAGGCAAGGTATCGTTCGTGCTCAAGTTAAGAGCAAAGTTTGGGTGGTTCACAAGTCAAGAGGAGGGACTGGAATGCAGGCACCCAGTATAGGAGTCAAGTCAAGTCCTGTTTATTGAGAAGGACTAATCTGCAGTACAAGAAGTATTCGACGTGATTTATATAGACTATGGTACAATGACCTCATCGGAGTCAAGTGGAGTAAGTGGAGCCTTATGACGTCAGGAGGGAAACGTCATTAGTAAGTGATGAGGTCATGATGAGTAAGAATGATGTCATATGGGGTGGAAGGCTGTGCGTAAGTGAAGTGATCATGGGGTTCTGGGAAGGGAAGGTGCACAGTCAGAAAAGGAAAAGTAAGTCCAAAATTTGTATCGTAACACAAGCGGTGCCACACGTTATTCTGGTTTTGGACGGCCGTCATCCATGTGTTCCAATCGGTGGGCGCATCCATGGTGACGACATGCTGTACCATTGACCATGGGAGTCCATTTATAAATAGATCCAGGGTTCCTTGTTCATTTAGGCCATACCCTGCATTGTGTGCCAAGGTTTTGAACTTTGATACATATTCGTCCAACTTTCCTGATTCCATGTGGGGGTCGTGGAGTTGTTCAGCGGCGAATTGTCTGGCTCCCGTGTCGGTAAATGCCATTGTGAATTTCTGGAGGAATTCTGTCCACCAAGTGGCGTCGTCGACCGGCCTTTGGGTATGTCCTGTTACCGGGTCGTCTGGTGCGGTGAGGATGTCGATCCATTCGTAAATTTCTTGGGTGAAGGCTTCAACTGCCTTTCCTTTCATGTATGTGAGTGCATAAAGGACACGTTGGAGGGGGGTGCTGGCTATATAGTTTCCTGTGTTCAAGGCAAAGAGGAGTTTTATTTCCCTGATAAAGGCTAGGGAGTCCTTTCGATTTCCATCGAAGGTAGTGGGGGCGGCTCCAATGAGTGGTCCTGTTCTAAAGGGGGCCGGGTTCTGGTTGCCTTGGCCTCCCTGTTGCTGTTGTTGCTGTACTTGTTGTTGGTGTTGTTGTTGGACGTTTTGTTGTTGTTGCAGTTGAGCTGCTGCTGCATTTGCCACTGCTTGCGCTTGCGCTAGATTTTGGGCGGCCAGGTTTTGTACTCCTTGGGCTACTACTTGTGCCATGATCGTATCGATGTTTTGTTGGGGTGTCTGGGTTCCTGTTGGTATTTGTTCAATAAGAACGTCTGGGGGTAGTGGGATCTGGGTAGGTTCTGGTAGTGGGTCGTGGTATTCAATGTTTTCTTCAGGTGCGTCCACTGCAATGGGTTCTGCTTCTTCAGTTGTGTCTGAGGCGAGTTCTTCTCCTTCGGAGATATGGCCTAGTTCCAATTCTTGTTCGTGTTCTCTGGTATATACCAATCGTTCGGATGTGCACAGTGATCCGTTGATGAAGTAGAGTGGGTACCACTTGTGGTCTGAGTATTCGACAGGTAGGGCTTTTCGTCCAGGTGGAAAGATCCAATATCCCCAACCCTGGTTATCTTGTCTCCAAAAGACGTTCGGTCCTCGAAAGGTTTGATCGAGGTCGTTCCTTGTTCTTCTTGTTACGTTGAAGAAATCTTCAGGGTACCGTGGTCCGTCTGGTACGTCAAATTGCCCTGGTACACTAGGTAGTCGTTGTCTTCCTTTTCCCTTGATACGACTGCTACTTGCTTCTGCCAGAGTGGAGATTAGTCCTTATGTTAGGGTAGGACGTTCCCTTCTGTACGACTTGTACTTCGGATAATTGGCAAAGGCAAGTTATCGTTCGATGCTCAAGTTAAGAGCAGGAGTTCGGGTGGTTCACAAGGTAAAGAGGGACTGGAATGCAGGCACCCAGTATAGGAGTTTGGTGTCAAGTCCTGTTTATTGAGAAGGACCAATCTGCAGTACAAGGTCGTATCCTACAGGTTTATATAGGTAAAAGTACAATGAGGTCATTGGAGTATAGTGGAGTCAATGAGGTCACCAGTGGGGCCTCCTTAGTAAGTAATGAGTCATAGTGGAGTCAATGATGTCACGATGATGAGGAAGGCTGTACGTCAAGTGGGGCGGTCATGGGATCAGGGGAATGGAAGGTGTACAGTCAGAAGAAAAGAAAAGTAAGTCCATGTTCGTATCGTAACATGATGACTCTGTGTCGAAGCGGACTTCGGGTTGATATCCTATGAGGAGTTGGTGGGGGGAGTAGCCAGTCTTTTCGTGTGGCCAGGTGTTGTGAGTGAATTCTGCAAGTGTCAGATACTCGCTCCATCTTTCAGGTTCGTTTGAGACCCATAGGCGAAGGTACTGTTCGAGCCATTGGTTCATTCTTTCACTCTGTCCGTCCGTTTGGGGGTGGTAAGCTGTGGAGATGTTCTGGGTAATCCCCATAAGGCGACAGAGTTCTTTGGCGAAGCCTGATGTGAAACGAGGGTCTCTGTCAGATATAATCTGGGTGGGGAGTCCAACCCAGGGCACTAGGTGATGAAAATATCTTTTGGCTACTCCTTCTGCAGAGATTTCTGTGGTGCAAGGGATGAATTTAGTCGCCTTAGAGCATCCTTGGTCCACAATGGTCAAGATGGCATTATATCCATGACTGAGGGGTAGGTCCATGATGAGGTCCATAGACACGCTCCTAAAGGGGCCTAGGTCGGGTTGTACGTCCAGATTGTAGGTCGGGGCCTTGTGCGTGTTAGTTCTAGTTTTGTTAGCCTGACAGACTGCGCATCCTTGAACGTAACCTTTCACGAAGTGGTCAATGTCATCGCCTTCATATCTTCGCTTCAGTAACACTTTGGTTCTATCGACTCCTGGATGTCCTGCGGTGGGGTGGTCGTGGAAGCGAGCTAGGACTGCTCTACGTTCTCCTAACTCTTCTGGGAAGGTCATTTTGGAGAAGCGAAGTTCGGATAGGAGTGTAATGGCCTTATTGTCGTCCTGTCCTTTGTTCTCTTCGAAGGGTCTCAACAGGAAGTCCGCTACCACGTTTTGTTTGCCTGGTTGGTGGTCGATTATGAAGTTATAGTTGGCCATGACCTTCATCCACCTTGCTTGCCTTTGGTTCAGGTCTTGGGGTTTCCGGAAGTATTGGAGGTTGTCGTGGTCTGCTTTGACGCGTACTTGGTGCTTCGCACCTAGTAGGTATCTCCTCCAGTGCTTCAGAGCTTCGATAACTGCCATAAGTTCTCTGTCATAGACATCCCAATTCCTTTGTTGGTCGCTAAAGGTCTTAGAGAGGTAGGCGATGGGCCTAAGCCGCCCTTTATTGTCTTGTTGTTGAAGGACCGCTCCAAGTGCGTAGCCAGAGGCATCTGTGTTTACCACGAATGGTTTCTCGAAGTCAGGTTGTTGGAGGACTGGAGCAATGGTGGTTCTTGTGATGAGTTCTCTAAATGCCTTTTCATGCTCTGGGTCCCAACGGAACTGCGTCCCTTTGTTCAGTTCCGTGACCAAGCGGTTCAGTGGTCTTGCTATGGAACTGAATCCTGCGATATACCTCCTATAGAAGTTAAGGAAGCCTAAGAAGGAATGCACTTCCTTCAGGTTGCGAGGCTGTTTCCAATTTTTGATCCCTTCTACCTTGACCAGATCCATTGCAATTCCTCCCAGCTTCACTATCATTCCCAGGTATTCAACCTCCAATACTTCAAAGGTACACTTGCTTGGCTTAAGGTAGAGTTCGTTGTCTTGCAAGGTTTGAAGCACTTCTCACACTTTGTGTCGGTGGAATTCTATGGAGTTGGGTGTATGGATGAGGATGTCGTCCATATATACGGTAACGTGTCCACTATCGATGTGTTCTCTAAAGAGGTGGTTCATCATAGCCTGGAAGGTGGCTGGCAAGTTGGTAAGTCCGAAGAACATCACCAAGGGTTCGAAAGAGCCCATGGATGTCTTGAAGGCTGCCTTCCACTCGTCTCCCTCTTTGATCCTAATGTTGTTATACCCCCACCGGATGTCGAGTTTCGTATAGAGTTCAGAGGGGCGGTCCGGGTGGAGGTTTAGGCGGTCGAAGAGTTCGTCTATGAGGGGGAGGGGATAGTTGTTGCGTCGTGTATGTTTGTTGAGTTGCCTGTAGTCAATAATAGGCCTCTTCAATCCGTCTTTCTTCGTAATGAAGAATAGAGGTTCCACGTAGGGCGATTTAGATGGTCGAATGGTTCCTCTATCCAGGTGTTCCTTCAGGAACGCATCTCGTGCTTTGTCTTCTTCTCTAGTGAGAGGATAGGCTTTACAGTCTAGGGTCGGGGGTGCCGTGGGAAGGAGTTCGATAGCGTGGTCCCAGGGTCAGATGGGAGGGAATTTCTTCGATTCTTCATTGCTAAACACCTTTTCGAAGTTCCAATAGGCTTTAGGGACGATGTCCTTCCAGTCTCTCTTTGTCTTGTCATGGGCTTGTTCGGCTAGTTGTTGGGCGATAGTGGTTCTTCTCCACTCTAGTCCTATCGTTTCTCCTTTCTTTAACCACGGTTGGTTTTTAACAAAGACAGAGTGTAGTCCCACTACCTCGACCTTTTTACTGGGTGATGGTGCTGCTGCTCCGGCCGTTTTGATAATAAGAGCAGCATCCATGGTTCCTTGGGCCCAGTTGGGTCGTGGATTTGCAGCTACAAGCCAGGGGTATCCCAGTACCATTTGATCCTTTCCCATGTCGGCTACATAAAACCTGAGGGTGTGAGTCACTTCTCCGGTGGTGACTTCAAGGTCCACGTATTTGTCTACGATCCCCCCTTTGTTTGTCGTTCCATCGGCGTTATGTAGCAGTTTAGGGCGCCACAATGGCCTCGTTCCAAGTCCATGTTCTTCAATGAACAGCTTTGAGATGAAGTTGCCAGTGGCTCCACTGTCCACAAGAGCTACCAGGTCTGCCTCTTTCAGCGCGGTGTGAAAACAAACCAGAAGTCGCATACTATTGAGTCTGGGTAGAAATACATCGCGTTGAAACATAGCTCGAATAAAGGCCTTCTTATTCAAGCCTTCTGAAAATCCTGTCCTCCCTCAGCGTTCTCCCACCTCTTCTGCAGTTCTTCGTAAGTCGCCAAGTCGCAGGAACGTAAGTATTCAAAGACTTGGTCGGTGGAGAGGGTGGACAAAGTAGTGGAGTTTCCAGAGTCACTAGTAGCGTCGCTGGCATCCATTTTCGACGTCTGTAAACCTTTGGGGCGTGGTCCTTTGAATGAGGGGCAGTTTCGTTTGATGTGCCCCTGTTTCTTGCATAGGAAACACCTTCCTTCGGCCTTGAGCTTTTGGGCGTCCGCCTCTGTGATGCCACGGAGGGCATCTACTTGCATGGCATCTGGGTGGTTGGTAGGTGTTCTATACTGTCGGTTCCCTTGATTCTGGAAGAATGGCCTGGGCGGTCCTCCCCTTTGGTTCCCTCGTCTAAAGAAGCTTCTCTGGGGGCGGTAGGGCTCCAGTTCCAAGAGTTTGGCTTGTTTGTTTCGTGCCAACGTGCATATCTCTTCCCAAGTGTGTACATTCGTGTCTGAGAGACCGATTTCGCGGTGTAGGGCCCAAGTAAGCCCTCTTTTGAAGATGTCATGCACTGCCTCATTATCCAAGGGGTAGTTGGCCTTCCTTGCCAGCGCGGCAAAGGTACTGATGTAGTGGTCGATATCTTGACCCTGCATTTTGAGCTTCTGGAGTGCGGTGGCAGCATTAGTGGCAGCGTTGACGTCCATCCAGTCCTGTTCGAAGTTGGATCTAAACTCATCCCATACATTGATGTGAGGAGGGGTAGGGACTGGTCTGACTGAGATCCATTCGATCTTCTGGTGCTTCCACTCGGCGGTTGCTTGTCCTCGGATGTAGGTGAGGGCATGCGCGACCTTCCTATAGGGGTCTCGCATGACGGGGGTGTCTTCATTGGTAAACTGATAGAGGACGAGTGCTTCCATCCATGCATCGGCTAAGGGGCGTTCCCCCTCGAAGGGTGGTGGTGGGGCGCCTTCCATGCGCCCATTTCCGGGTGGTGCAGCGCCTTGTTGTCCCTGGACATTTCCGCCTGGTCCACCAGGTCCCCCGGGTCCTCTGCCTCCTCCGCCTCCCAGATTAGGAGGTGGGGCTCCACCACTTGGTCCGCCACTGCCTCCGGGGTGCGCGCCGGTACTAAGGGGATTGAGTATCAGGTTGGCAGTGGTCTGGACCTGTGCAGGGACGATGGTAGTGGTGCTAGTCATTCTGGGGTTTTCTGGAGCGTCGGAGTCACTTTCTTGGTCTTCGGGGGTGTTAGAGTCGTCAGGGTCGGTACTAGCGGGTCGTGGGGTGTCTTCTCCTTCTTCTAAGGCTTGTATTAGGGGTTGAACGTCGATTGTTGCGAGTTCTTCGGGTTCTATCTGAAGGAGTTCTGGGTTGTAGGTAGTTGGTGCAAGCCTAGTAGCTTCTCCTTCTTCGTTGTCGTCGTAGTCGCCTCTGTCTTGATTGAAACGTTTCTTGAACTCGAACCAGAGTCCGTGGGCGAATGTGAGAGGGAATAGTCCATCATCAGAGAGGGTGTACCAACCGCTCCACCTGACGATGTGTCCTTCGACTTCTGTTCCTTTTTCCAAATGGTAGATGGCCCTCTGTCCTTTCCAATGTATGATACGTCCCTTTGGAACGTCGTTGGGTCCTGCACTAGGACACCAAAAGGGAAGTGTGGGATGAGGGGGTCTTCGTCCGAAGTCGGGGTCCCTCTGAGGCTGTTTTCCTTTCCTTGACCTCGGTGCCAGGATTGAGGTCTGTTCTAATGTCATGCCTAAGTCCTAAGCGTGTCCACAAGTCTAGCAAGGACTCGATACGTCCTCTGACTTGTCTGGTCTGTTCCAAGCGAGGTCAAGCAATAAGCTTGAGGAGCGAGGGTTCACACGATAAGAGGGATGACTTAGAAAGTATATCCACGAGGAGAACAGACCTAAGGCTACCTAGAGACATCACGAGTCCTTAAGTAGTCTACAGTACGTCCACTGGTGCTCCTAAGGCCCTTCCAGTACGTTCCACTGCCTTCCATAGGTCTGTCCCATGATCTGGGTTCGAGTCAAGTCAGATAGTCGTATCCAGTATAGTACAGCGGCCCATATGGCCTTCGAGTCACAAGTCAGGGGTACGCATCATAGTCCAGAGTGTGGGGTTCGAAGATGTAAGCAATGTCTCAGTCTTTTGGGCAGAAAGACTGGGATATATTATTGTATCTACCTGTAAGCGATGTCTCAGTCTTTTGGGCAGAAAGACTGAGGGGATGTGTAGCAAAGGTATCGTACTATAAGTGAGAGACTAGCATCCTAGAAGGATGGAGAAACAACTTGTTAGTGTCCCGAGTTGGAAAACGTGTACTACTGATAAGAGCTAAGAGATAAGTCCGTATGTATTAGTCTGGGACCACCGGGCCGGCTCGAGCCATCACGACGGTTTGCCGGCTGGCGCGTCGTTTGCGGCTGCGCCTCCAACACGCCCCCTCAGCCCTGACGACGGATGCCCATAGAAGTTGCAAATCGCTCGTGTTTTTTGCGGACAAGCCCCTTGGTCAACACATCAGCAACCTGGTCGTTTGTGGGGGTGTATTGAAGCAGGATTGACTTCAATTCACACTGCTGGCGCAAGTAGTGGTGTCGAATATTGATGTGCTTCGTCCGATCATGGAACTCGGGATTTCGGGCGATCGCGATGGCGGATTGGTTATCAATGAGGAGGGTGACAGGTGAGTCATTTTCAGAGTGCATGGAGACCTCATTGATAAGTCTCTGCAGCCAAACAGCTTCTTTCGTGGCATGGGCGCCTGCGATGTATTCAGCTTCAGTACTCGACAGCGTGACAGACAGCTGTTTCTTTGAGCTCCAGCTGATTGCTCCTCCAGCCAACATGAAGACATAGCCCGATGTGGACTTGCGGTCATTGACATCACTGGCCCAATCGGCATCAACGTAGCCGTGCAAGATGGTGCCGCCAGGGGTGCCTCGTTGAAAAATGTCACGCTAACCGTGACACGACCCATTGGGAAATGGGCGTAACCCCGTGACCGAGATCGTTCCGGTCTGTTCTCATACGTTCCAACATATTCCGTCCCGTCCCATGCTCTTCCACGATGTTCCGACGTATACTGGTAGCTTCTATAGACCATGTATATAAGCCTACGTATATCATTGAACAAGCCCTAAGCTTGTTCTCCTGTGAATCTATCGGGTTTCAGTGAACTTGCTCCTAGAACAGCTTGACCCTCTGGTAGACAAAGGGGTCTCTTATCTCAAAGACACTAGGCTTGTAAAGAAGCCAGGCCTCTATCCGAATGAACCCCGACACGCATCACCCGAGGCGTGACATTAGAACAAGCTTACCGAAACGACACCTAACCAACTTAGCCGAACGCCACGATGACGTCGACTAGCCGCGATTGGCGCATCATCTGCCTCGAACAAAGACGACCGACAGAGGCACAACTCGCAGAGTTGGCCCTGCCATTCGAAATCACACCCGAAGTAGAAAACAACGTGCCGGAGCAATTTCTACACGAAAATCAACGAGATGCATTCATCATATCGTACATGACTCCTGACGCTGACAACTCCCCGTGGCAAGGGTACTTCTGTAATTACAAGGGTGCCAAGCTTGCCGTTTCGAACTTGTTTGGCGTATGGTTCGAAATCTGTCGACGGAATGATAAGTGGGAAGCCCATTGGGTTCTCCGAGCATCGTTCCATGCCAAGCACACACCGCTGAAAGGTGTCGACCTTGAGAAGCTCTCCGCGACTGGAGAACCCATTCCCGCCTCACAGGCCCCAACTCGACCAGGGAGTCGCGCAGAGAACATCGAGATCATCGAAACACCTGAAGAACACGAGCCAATGGCGGCCAGATCGTCACGCACCGAACAAGGCGCACGACGTCCCGACCCTCGACGCCCCCGCGGTACCGGCGATGATCCCATGTCGCTGGAATACCTCGACGTCGAACCCGTCGAAGAAAAACAGATCCGTCTCGAAGGAATCCCGCCCGACCGCTTTGACGGCGACCGACGGAAAACGACCCGCTTCCTGACACAATTCAAAAGATACATGTTGATGAACAGGAGCGCCAGCATCGCCCGCGACCCGTATAAACGCGCAGCGTTCTTCCTCAGCCTCATTGAAGGCCCGAAAGTCGAAGGATGGACCGAACGAAACTATGCCTGGCTCGACGATGTCGAGCGTGGCAACGAGCTCACTCCATTCGGAATGACGGTCTGGGACGTTCTCAAAGGCGACTTCAAACGATCGTTCACCAATTATGCGGCCCACGAGCAAGCCCTGGAAGACCTGCGAAAACTGCGAATGGAAGGGGGAGCGGTAGACGAGTATATAGCCAAATTTCAACTCCTCGCTCACCGAGCCGGGATTGACGTTAACGACCCCATGGCTATGACCCTCTTCGCCCAAGGACTCCCCGCCCAACTTGCCGATGCCTGCATCGATCGAGAGAGCCCCGAATCCTTCGACCAATGGAGCCACGCAGCCCAAACGCAGAACAAGAATTACCTGCAGAAGCAGGCAATAAAGAAGGGAAGAAACGCTCTACACCCGAATCCAGCCCCACGAAACCCCCAAGGGTTTTTCTGGCGCCGCCAGAACCAAGCAGGGAACGCCGGAAACGCGGCACGACCACGACTCCCACCGCGTGATCCAAACGCGATGGACACGAGCGCCGGAGCTGCCTGAAAGGCAGTCACCGAAGCGGAGAAAGAAAAGCACCGCAAAGAAGGAAGGTGCTATGAATGCTCCTGTCAGGGTCACGTAGCGCGGAATTGTCCCGACCGGAAACCGCGAATTAAAGCAGTCGATTCCCACGTTACCTCGGACGCGTCCGAAATGCCTCAGAAGATTCCCACGCCGCCTCAAAGCGTACAAGGGTTAGCCTCCTCCCTCTTGGCTCTGTCCGAAGAAGATAGAGAAGAATTTGTAAAGTGTATGAGGGCACAAAACGAAGAGATGGGTTTTCAGGACGCCTGAGTGCTAAGGCTCTCATTCGGGCGTGTAGTTCTAACACAGTATATGTCTCAAAGAATCGATCAATACGAGTGGACTTGATATGCTATGTTGGAGACGAACGAGCTATGACAACGGCGCTATTCGACACAGGCGCCACGGAAAACTTCATCCATCCAAGAACCCTCGAAGCGTACAATATAACGCCACGAAAACTCTCACGACCACGGAGAGTGACCAATGTTGATGGGACAGTCAATGCAGCAGGAACAGTAACAGAAGGAGCTATCATCGCACTCACACACCAAGGACAGACCCAGAACCATGTCTTCCTGGTTGCCGATATAGGAGAAGACAACTTCATCTTAGGGTACCCCTTTGGCGAAAGCATACGACCAGAGATCGACTGGGAGAAAGGACGAATCGACGGTCCAGTATGGATGTACCAGGACCATCTACGGCTCCCAGCAAAAATCAGAGTATCCCAAGATGAACGTCTATTCTATCTCCCGATTAGACGTACCACCACTGTCGCGCAACAATTGGCCGAAAAGGCGACAGACAAAACCAAGCGACACTGGACCGAACTAGTCCCCAAAGTATATCATCCTTACGGCAAAGTGTTCGAAGAAGAAGCGTCAGAGAGATTCCCTGGAAAGAGACGATGGGACCATGCCATAGAGCTCAAACCCGACACTCCCTCCTCCCTAAACTGCCGTATCTACCCCTTGTCCCCAAAGGAACTCGACGCACAAAAGGAATTCCTCGCCTCCAATCGACGATTGAAGAGGATCCGCCGCTCTAAATCACCATATGCGGCAGGCTTCTTCTTCGTAAAGAAGAAAGACGGCAAATATAGACCAGTCCAAGACTACCGCCCACTCAATAAATGGACCATCCCTAACAAATATCCTCTCCCGTTAATCACCGACCTTGTCCAAGAACTATCAGGCAAGGAACTATTTACCAAATTCGATGTGCGATGGGGCTACAATAACATCCGTATCCGAGAAGGAGACGAATGGAAAGCCGCATTCAAGACGAGCGAAGGACTCTTCGAGCCGACTGTGATGTTCTTTGGGCTCACAAACTCACCGGCGACCTTCCAAACAATGATGGACGACATCTTCCAAGAAGAGATCGCCCAAGGGTGGCTCAAGATATACATGGACGACATGGTTATCGCCACCAGGAACGATGCCAAAGAACACGAAGCCAAGGTGACGAAGATACTGCGGAAACTACAAGAACACGATCTCTATCTAAAACCAGAGAAATGCTCCTTCAGTCAACAAGAAATTGAATACCTCGGAATGATTATCGGCGGAGGACGCGTCAAGATGGATCCAGTCAAGGTTGAAGGTGTCCAAAATTGGGCGGAACCAACCACCCTGAAAGAACTAAGGGGTTTCCTCGGATTCTGCAATTTCTACCGCGCCTTCATCTCGAAGTACTCTGATCTAGCGCGACCATTGAACGACCTGACAAGAAAAGGACACCAATGGCACTGGGGTCAACCCCAACAAGATGCCTTTGATGCCTTGAAGGAAGCATGTACAACTTACCCAGTCTTACGGACGCCCGACTGGAGCAAGCCGTTTATCCTAGAAACCGACGCCTCCGGCTATGCAATCGCAGCAGTCATTGGCCAAGAATTCAGCGATGGACTACACCCAGTTGCATTCTACTCTTGTAGCTTGGTGGAAGCGGAACATCACTATGACATCCACGACCTCGAGCTTCTCGCTATCGTCTTCGGCTTTAAACAAGGACGCGCCCTCTTCCTCGGCGCTCACCACCCCATCGACGTCCGTACAGATCACAAAAATCTAGAATACTTCAAAGTCCCACAGAAGGTAACCAGCCGTCAGGCCCGCTGGTTCACCTTCCTACAAGACTTCGATTTCATGATCTCCCACATCCCCGGTCACACCAACACCCTCCCTGACCTCCTCTCCCGTCGTTCAGACCTTAACAAGGGGGTGATAGAGAACGAAGAACCCCGCATACTACTCCCCCCCTCTCTTTTTTCCTCCCAACCGACTACCCCCCTCCGTTCTCTCCTGTCGAAGACCTACGTGCCCGACAATCCAGTCAAACGTCGAGCCCTACTACAACATATACACGATACACCCCCAGGGGGCCACCCAGGGATTGCCAACACCTGGGACCTGGTACGGCGACGATACGAAGGCCCCAGACTTAGAGAGTTCACGGAACAGTACGTTAAGGGATGCGCCGTCTGTCAAGAATCAAAGAATCGCCCTATACCCAAAGCACCGCTGCAAAGATTCGACACTGACGTCACCGCGGGACCCTTCCAACTTGTCTCGATGGACTTGATAACCAACCTGCCACCGATCGAAGGGTACGACGCCGTACTCACTATAGTCGACCAAGGATGCTCCAAAGCAGCCAGATTCCTCCCTTGTACCAAAGAGATTGACGGACCAGGTGTTGCCAAACTATACCTTCAAAACATCGTCCCCTGGTTCGGAATGCCGAAAAGAATCATCTCCGACCGAGACCCACGCTTCACATCAGGGTTCTCAAGAGAAATGGCAAAAGGGCTAGGGATCCAACAAAATCTATCCACGGCCTTCCACCCCAGAACCGATGGACAAACAGAACGTATGAACGCGTGGTTGGAACAGTATCTCCGACCCTGGACGTCTACCCAACCGACGATCTGGGCCCAGATGCTCCCTATCGCCGAGTTCGCCCACAACTCGTGGAGACACGACGTAACAAACGCCACACCACACGAACTCCTCATGGGCTTCAACCCCCAAGTACATATCGAGAAAATCAACGACCAAGTCCCCGCAGCGAAAGAACGTATGGAACAAATGAGGGAGGCACGACGTGATGCGCAAAAACGCCTAGAACACGCGCATCGGTCACGAGGTAAACAACCTAGGGTGTTTCAGGAAGGAACAGAGGTGTGGTTGGAGACAACCAACCTTCGACTCGGGACACCCAAGAAATTATCACCAAAACGAGTAGGACCCTTCAAAATCACACAACGAGTGTCCAACGTTGCCTACCGTCTGGAACTTCCCCCATCGATGAAAATACACGACGTCTTCCACATCGATCTCCTCTCCCCCTATACCGAAACAACCGCACATGGGCCAAACTACAAAAGGCCACCACCGGAGGTCGAAGGAGAAGAGGAGTACGAAATCGACTCGATCATCGATGCCAGGAGGTTTGGGCGAGGCAAGAAGCTCCAATACCTCGTCCATTGGAAAGGATATCCCAATTCGGACAACTCGTGGATAGATCACAAGGACGTGCACGCCCCCGAGCTTATCAAAGCCTATTATAGACATTCCCCCACGGGTGGACGAACGACGCTATAAAAGAGACACGATCCACAAGAAACAAACCCCATCGCAGAATCCCAAATCCTCTCCAACCTCATTCCCCATGTCTCAACCATCTTCTCGTCCTGCCTCTCCATTCGACATCGACACACAAGTAGCGCGTCGATCCCACCGCCAAGACCTAGCCAATGCCGCTGAGCATGCCGCCATGATCGCCATCAACGCAGACGCGCACGGTTGGGATCTCCCCAACACCATCCGAAACCACCGAAACCACCCCCCAACGCCTGGATCCCTCAGGAGGCTGGAAGAAGCGGCACGCCTCTTGATGGAGCACCTGGCCGAGCAAGAAGAGGAACCCATCTTCATTCCAGATCCCACATATATCCCCATTCCCCCAAGAGAGGCCGTCCTCCTCCTCGACGAAAACGAAAACATCCTTGACAACAATTTGTTGTCTTATCCACTGCGCTCCCCCCTCCCTCGATACCCAGGCACCGAGACCGACTACACCTGGCCAACCGGGAACGAAGCCACCGACCTTCCTCTCCCACCTTCACCGACCCCCTCCCCCGTGTCGAGCACGACTTCCACGATAGAGCTGACGGCTCCAGCTGCTCGAGGAGACGTGGAAGAGACGGACGCCAACGATGGTTGGCAACTTAACTACGCAGAAGGACAGGGTGCCCTGTACCCCTTCTTTATCCTGGATGACGAAGGTTCGGGCATCACAGCCCCCCTCATCCAGTACCAGCTTGACGCTCGACCCTTTCCTATGATTCACGCCACACAAAGCCGGGGCAGGCGAGTCTATACTAAACCACTCAGAGCTCGCACATACCCCTATCCACGTCCAACCATGACACGCAACCAGGAAGCCACCTTCCAAGCCAACCAAGCGTTCACATTCCTGGTGGACCAGGCTTTGGAGCTTGAAAACAACCCCTCACTAGCCGCAGAAGTCGTACGACTGAGAGAGACCCAATACATCGTCAAACAGTCAGCTGAGCAGCTGGCCCAGGGCCTGGTAAAGTACCACGCAGATGTCACCACAATGAACGACAGCCTCAGTCAGCTCGTACGCGCCAACGCCTATGAGCGGTTACTGCCAAAGATCCAGTACAAGGTACGCCCTAGCGTAGAGTACCCCTGGCGTCGGCTCTGGCGTGCGCGACAGGCCTTCAACGACCCGAACATGGGGGTACCCAACTATAGGAATCGCTGCTGTCACTTCTGTGGCAAGGGAGGACACCCCGCGTGGACCTGCGGGAAGATCCACCGTTGTCGCTGGTGCAAGGAAGAAGGCCATTACAACGATGCCTGTCGCCACCCGCATACCCTATGCCGGGTCAAAGGATGGTGTGTCCCCCCTACCAGTCACCGACACTTTCACCGTGCATGCCGCACTCGCCTTCCGCCCCACGCCTAGGACGTTAACAAGGGGGTGATGTCACGCTAACCGTGACGCGACACATTGGGAAACGGGCGTAACCCCATGACCGAGATCGTTCCGGTCTGTTCTCATACGTTCCAACATATTCCGTCCCGTCCCATGCTCTTCCACG
>QLPC01004163.1:0-11054 GCA_003314055.1 Lactifluus hygrophoroides | reverse complement strand
ACCGGTTCTGGACGACCCGTAAGCTCGATGACTTCACTGCACGTAGTGTGAGCATCTCATCTCTCGTGAGATCGTTTCGAAACCGCAGCCGGTTCCAGTAAACAAACGCACCTCTGTTTGGCCATCCAGTTGGGTTCTTTGTCGGTGTCGCGGGCGATAGCGCCCTCTAAACTCTTCAGAAGCCAGGCTTGGACTTGGTCGGCTCGTGGGTAATTATAAGGCACGTGCCAGTGTTCCATTTCTGCATGTATGGGGAACTGTCTCAGCTAGATCTCAAAGCGAAATGATGTGGACAGTGTCTTTACCGCGGGTGATACGACCAACGTTGCAACACCTCCCCATGTTCGCAATTTGTTTGCGCGATTTAGGAGATATTAAGAGTGGGTTGGCACTGATTGCGTTTCCAAATTCATTGAAATACCATTCTAGCCCGAAAAGTCAGAGCCCAGAACCCAAAAGATAACTGACGAGTAATGACGTACCCATCACTGGAACAGCTGGTCGGGGAAATTCAGCGACTCTCTTGCCATTAGTAGCAATCGAATCTAAATTCTCCTTGAGATCGGTTAATCTGTCTAGTGCCCAACGCGCAGGGACACTCAGAGGCTGGTCACGTATATTTCTTAATGCACGTCTTACACAGATGAAAACCCGACTCACCAAGCGCGCTTCGGAAAGTAACTCCAAGCAAGGGTGCGTCACGCCATCATAAATGCTGCACATCGCGCTATAATTACGGAATTCGTGGGATCGCTGTCGACAACTGTTAGAGAGAGTAAGGCTGGGTTCGGAAAACATACCAATGCGAGCGCAATAAAGAAGGTCATTACAGCAGCCCTGGTCTCCGCTTCGAGTTGATCCAAGATGGACCCGGTAACCCATGAGGACAGCGCATCCTCGTAAGTTTGTTGAGTAGAACGAGCTGTGTCACCGTCGAAGCCATGACCCAGACCGAAGTGATACCACAAATCTTCGGGTATCACTCTGAGGTAGCCCTCGGACATGAAAAGAGCCAGCTGGCGGGCCAACTCTCGGCAGAGCTCATGTGAGTTGAGATCCAGGATATGAATATTACCGTCGCCATTGCTGATCAAATCGTTTAATGCATCGGCGGAATGAATTTCGTCCTCTGTCGGAGTCCTCTGAGGTACACTGCGGATAAACTTGTCCACCCTGATCCGGAGCCTTGTCTTGTATTGGAAAGGCTTTTGGCGAAACGTGGCACAACTTGAAAACTTGGGATCCGGTTCGGACTGGCACTGACCCGTCGAGTCGCCGAATGGCGCGAGGGAAATTATCTCCTCACGTCGCTCATTCAACTTTCGAACGATTTCGGCTCTTTCATCAGGCGCGAAGCGTTCGTCTGTTCGCGAGATAAATTCCTTCAGGTGAAGGCCAGCAATGTAATCCCTCTCGTGAATCCAGTATTGGTCAACCCAACTTTCGATGAGGCGCAAAACGCGAGCCTTCACGGAGGATTGATAAACGGGCCAGGCTTCTCTCTGAGACTCGTTGAGACGGACGGGTTGTAACTCGTATCGCGAGATGAGTGTCTTCGCGAGTTCAACAGGGTCACAGAAAGCCCGGAAGCAGAGTAGGAAGGTGTCGAGTGGGTCGTCATCGTCAATGGGAGTGCGTGGTTGAGGATCGGTGAGGAGATATACTAGCGCTGACAAACTTGCACCTTGCATCGAGTCGCTCCCTTCTGACAGGAAAACGTCGGCAGCGTCGCCAACAGGGCTTGGCATACGGACGCCCCAGTATTCCTCCAAACCCTGCAGTTGAACGACGTCCGAGACCATGTTGGAGTGGAAGTCGTATTCATCGTCTGCATCATTGATGTCAGCCTCTGACAGGCTCGGACTAGGGGCAGGTGGGGGATCGGGAAGCTTGGAGCGTCGGGCGGACTGACGACGGGTAAGTGTGAGACGCCTGAATCTGATTTTTCTTTTAGGAGAATTTGCGGGGTCGCTACTCTCTGTGCCAGATATTCGTATTCAGTTTGTTACCGTTTAGAGGGAAGGACGAACCTTTGGCGGATAGTTTGCTTTGAAGCTTCGACTCGAAATCCAAAACCTCAAGGAACACGCGAATAGCCCTCAACAACATGTCACGCTCGCGCTGACAGCGTTTCATGATCTGGTCCAAACGCTTGCCATCCACGTGGCCAGCGAGTCGTCTTGCAACAGATGAGAGTGCAGATTTTGCACGCAGGATATCGGCAGCGCTCGAAATGAAGCCTTGGGTGCTGCGAAGAGCGAAAGGTACGTACTCCACTTTCTCGAGGAACTCATCCAACCCTCTGTCCAATCCCTGCACGATTTGGGAGAGGCCTTCGTAGTTGGATTCCTCCGAGGCAAAGTCGAGCATCGCCGCATGGGTGAGTAGCTGCTGAAAGGAATCGTCCAACTGCAAGCTGGAACTGTCTTGATCCTGGAAGCCCTTCAGCGCGGCGCAATATGACATTGTGCTGCTCATAGTGTGGCTTCGGTTTGCGAGCTTGTTCTCGTCAAGACATGTCTGCAAATGAGAACGGAGTTTTCTGTCGACGTCGACGTCGGTGTCTCCATTTTCTTCTTGCGGTGATTCGACAAGTGTGTAGGAAGAAGCAGAAGTGGTTGGTGAGTCGGGTGACGGGCACCAGTGGACGACGGGGGGTGTCAGGGAAGAAGAACGATTGAATATGGGTAAGGAGCTAGAGGATGGCTTCCTCGAGGATGCCCGGGTGGCTGAGGAACCTGTCACGGGGGAGGACCTAGACGAGCTCGTGAGGTCGGAGGCCGAGCGCGGACACGAAGGCGCAGCTTGCGACACTTGGTTCTCCGACGGTGTCGCATTGGTACTCCGGATATCCCTCGATGGGTTAGAGGGTACCCCAGTGGGGTTGTGGTGAGATCGGGCGCGAGGAAAGTCAGGTGGGAGTGGAATGACAATGGATAGGGACATAGGTTTTGGAAGAGAGAGAGAATCGGATGTTGTTTCCACGACATGATGTGGGTTTGGTTTATATGTTCCCCATTCACGGTGTGTGATGTGGCAGAGGAGCTCAAGCCACAAGTCCGTTGAGTGCCTGCGGAAGCTGTGGTAAGGTAAAAGTGAGCCCTGAGACCACAATCATATCACGCTAATTGACAGTGTGGTCGATCGCCATTTCCGGAAGGTAGATTCGGTAGGCTTTGTCACGGAACCTGCTCGTTGACGTCAAGGCGTCTCTATTTTTATATGATAAGAATGAATCGCAGGTGTGGTGTGGTGTGGATGTGCCCAAGTTACCCGAGGGAGTGTGTCCGAATCCGAGTCGGTGACACCACAACGCAAATCGCCGCATGCCGGCACGTGCCCATACGAAATGCCCTATCTAATCTATTCTATAAAACAAAACTTGGACGACGTTATAAATAATCAAGTCCGAGAAGCGGTAAGATGTAAGCGCAATCGTGAGTAAGAAAGTCGGAAGATTCGACCGCGGTCACAATGACGCAGGCGATCTGGAATACACAACGAGAACAGGTCGGTGGTAGGCGGAATTATCGTCCGTCATGAACGGGAATCGCCAACTTTACCCTGGGCAGAACTTTCGGCATTTATGGGCAATACAGTAGTTCTGGAACCAAATCTGTAATTTCCGCGCGGGCCCAGGCAAATACAGGTTCCTTCTTCGTAAACGGAAGGGAAAGTTTTTTGAGCAGTTTTTGCGGTTTAGGTGGCTCTCGCTGTTCGATGATATCGCTAAGAGAGCATTAAATAGAGTTTTAAAAACAAGCGTGCACAAAATCGAACCATCGGGATGCCACCCAGTCATACACGCCGTCAAGGTCTTGCTGAGCGACATCAAGGAAGGCCTTGAGAATCCATGCCTGAACGCGACCAGCGCGTGCCACAGATACATAGGGTACATGGCAATTTTCCATGCCTGCGATTGTGTCAACCTTGATTAAAAGGCCGAGTGGGTACTCACTGCGAACGATCTGCGCGGCTTTGTAATACTTTGCAACGTTCAACGGGTCCTTCGACATTCCTGGAATCCGGACGTAACGTCGTTTTTTGATAACTGACCTGAAGTCCTCCAGGAACCACACTGAGAAGACCTAAGTTTTTCTCACTGTATGCGTAATCTTCCAAGCTTTCTTACCAATTGCAGGAACAGTAGGCTGACGACAACCAAGTGACGAATAGAAATCTTTACGAGCTTCTTGTACAAGCTGGGATAGATCTTCGAGCGCACGTTTCGTCGACTCTGATAATGGCTGGATAACAGCAGGGTTAGAAGGGACTAGAGAACACCATGTCAAATGACCCACCAAACTTTCTTGGGAGAGTCGCTCAGTAAATCCAGATGTCAGACCACCGTGAATAGCACACATTGCGCTAAAATTCCGCAATCTCCGAAGGCGCTGAGTAGAAAACGCGTTTTTTTGGGTGCGCCGGCGTTATCAAGAGGAGAGACTTACGAGAGCTAAAGCAATGAAGAACGTCATGACGCCTGCCCGTGTCTCCGAATCATTTTGTGCAACAATGCTTTTGGCAGTCCATGCCCGTAGCGCCGACGCGTGCAGCTGTAGCATGCTTATCTTCTTCTCGGTTTGACACCCTTGACACTTCCTGCACAAGTGATGCCATAGTTCCTCAGGATCAAGTGAACAAAATTCATCTGACATAAAGAGCGTTAGCTGGCGAGCTAGTTCCGTGCAGTGCCGGTTAGAATTGAAGACCAAGATATGAGCATCGTCATCGTTTCGGACGAGTTCATCCGTGAGGATAGCTGAGCTGAGCGTGTCTTCTCCAGAAGAATCTTGAAGAGGTTTCGCAGCATATGTGTCAAGGAGACCAACATCGCTTGGACGACGCGTCGGTGGTACAATTTTTACTCCTGCAGGAGCAGCGCCAGTAATATTAATTGACTCTGAGCGACGAATATCACGGTTGAAGAAGCTAGGATGGTCGGATTCCCGGTGGTGCCGTCTTAAACCCTGAACGATTCTGTCGCTGGCTTCTGGCCAACGTAAAACTATGGCCGATTCCGCAAAACGACGGATTGAAGGCTCAGCTGGGTGATCATACCCGTGGACCCAGTACAAGTCAACCCAGGCGCGGAGGATGTTCACCACACGAAGACGGATGGCCTGCACGTGCAGAGCCCATGCATTTTTTTGTTCGCTGGTCAGGTTGTCGGGCTGATCCTGCTGAAATCTCGCGACGAGAGCTGTCACCACGTCTGTGGGCGTGCTGAAGCAACGAAAGCATAGAAGAAAGGCATCTTGTAGCTGGTCGACGTGCTTGACGTTGGGTTTCGGAATAGTGAGTATGCTGATCAGCGCCGGAAAACTTGCATATTTCAAGATACCATCCTGGATGACGAAATTGGCGGCATCGCCGACAGGAGCTGGCATTTCAACATCTAAGGGTGAATGTGGGATTGAAGGGAGAAAGGATAAGACTTCGGAGAAAATAGAGCGGCATTTGTCGAGTTGCTCTTCAGGTCTCGCGACCTCCTCGACCAGCGAGGATCCCGTGATTTCGGTTGGACCACTGACCAACTGAGGCGGTGATTCGGGTAGAGAACGATTGGATGCATGCGGGTCCGTGGAACATACGGTGAGTAATCCCCCAATCCCTATAGGGACGACATTTATATCCAAGAATCGGAATAGTTTACGGTAGACGTACCCTTTTGACGGCTCTCGTTATAATTTTCAAGTTCTTCGTCCAGCCACAGGAGAAGGCTACGGAGGGTATCGTAGATCGTGTCCTTGAATGACAAGTACTGGGAGATAATCACGCGCACATCGCCATGTAATTCGGATTGGAGGGCCTTGACGGTTCCCGACAGAATCTCTTTCACGTTTAGAAATTCGTTCTTCCCGTGATGATATCCGCGGGAGCGAAAGTGTGACGGAACGCGTTCTAGGAGTGGCAGGAACCCTTCTAGCTGACTTTCCAGACTTTGTAGGATCGCAACGGCAGCCCGAAAGGTGATTTCCTCGCTTTCGCGCTCTTTTTCGTCGGCCCATTTTGCAGAGCCCGTGGTTGAGCTGCCGGCATCTTGTACAACGGGGACTTGCTTGCATAGCGCGCTGCTGCTGCCAATGGTCGCCATAAAATGCCGTTTCGGTGGAGGTGTGTCTTTGTGAGGACAAGTTTGAGCACTAGAGGATCCGTCTGTCACTGATTCCGCCTGGGAACATGTACACGCGATTGATGAGGAAGATGTGTTGGGTGTTTTGGGCGCTTGGGTTGTGTGACGACCATGGTAGCTCGGAGCTTGTACGTGATTCATGTTGCGGGAGTGCGTCTATATCTCGGGGACTCCGAAGCTGTCTAAGGTCTTTTGAAGGCAGCTGCGTCTGGTGGCACTTTAAATCGGCCCACAATCCACGGTGCATGGACGCTGTGCGGTACAAAAATGAGATCAAGTATTGGAGACAAGTTCTACATGAAGAGGCCTATCCGTGAGACAGGACAATGAGGTTCTCGACATGTATAGGAAGAGGTCAGACTGGAATCCAGTCATGATAATACTAGTAGGACGTCTGAGACCAAAGTGAAGCCAAAGCGAGTGAGACAGATGCATAATATCTTGTACAAGACAAAGATAGGCTAAGCTGGAAGGAAACACCTCGGAGATCGAAGGGATGTCGTGTGACTCGGAGGAAGGGTCGAAGCGCCCAACAGAGCTTACATCATACGGGACACCCCACACTCGCCGTTTCGCGTCACCGCGTCACAGAATTCAGAAGAAAACGATGGAAGTGCGCGAGAGTCCCGACCCCTCCACACCGTTTCTCGACACTGTCGAAGGTGAAATATCGTTCTTCCGGTCTATAATGCGTGCCCGCCCGATTGGCCTCCATCGACACTTCCACGTCTTATCCATGCGCACCGCCATCCACCAAGACACAGGCCAGTACGTGACCATCGACGATATATGGGAGAAACTCCGAAGCTGCTACAACATCGAAGCAGTAGAGAACCTTGTACGTTGTTTTGTGCGCGCGGCGCAACTCGTGTGTTTTGTTGGCCCACATCAGATAATGCACGCATACAGGATGCTGACGGGTTCGAATCACCCGGTTCCGCTCATTCTACACCGAGCACCATCGACTCGCCCTCCCTCTCGGACAACTTATCTTTACACCCATACTTCCGCAAAGAGTTTACCTTGCCATATGACGAAGCATTAGACACCATCATCTCCTCCCGCCGCGTGCGAGACTCGTCTTCATCTACCACCTCGTCTTCTTCCTCCCCCTCACCACCACCACCACCGGTCCCAAAAGGCCGCCGAGGGAGACGGCGCGGAAGAGGTGGCGGCAGTGGCGGTGGTGGTGGTGGCGGCGGCGGTGCGAGCGTGGTGCGGCTCAGCAGTAGTACTGGTCAAGTCAACGCGGAGAGCGACAGCAGCGCGCTCACCCTCGAAAGCGGAGACGAGAGCGTGGCGCCCACGCCAAAGGGGAGCGTCAATACGGCTTCCGACGCTGGTACCGACTATGGCGACGACGAGGAGATTGAGGTGGCGGCTTCTCCGGGTACGTTCTCCTGTCGCGTGTTCGTTACGCGCGCCCCCCTTTTACGTGGTTGACAACTTTCTCCCACTTTCTCCACAGCACCGTCTACAAAGCCAATAAGAGGCCGCGGTAGGGCCGCCAGGGGCCGAGGGGCACGTGGGCGAGGGAGAGGAGTCGAACCGGCTCGTAGCGGGGTAAAGAAGCGGAAGCGAGGAGCGTAGAACAACCCGATCGCTTGTCGCAACTCGGCCTTTGGGCAAGTTGGCATCAGCACCTTCCCAAGTCATGGGAAGCAGTGCGGTCCTCTCTTAGCAGCGAGTTCAAATCTAGTCTGGAATACATGGCAGGATCAGCCTCCTGCAAAGTGCACATCGAGCCTCTCCAGCTACGCATATCTACGAAAACATGATGCTGTGCTACCGGTAGCTAATCCACATTCATCTTGACAACTTCCTCTTCTGGCGCGGTACCAGTGCGCGCGGCATTTTTGTTCCTTCTTTCAATAAGGAAGGCTTCGATCCGTTCCTTGAGCTCAGTATCTGTGAGGTAAAAGTGTTGAGGGAAGCGCAATGCTTTTCTTCATAATGACGGCACTCACTGGGGACGACGTCCTCGATGGCCAACGGTGCGCGATTGAAGGGGTCCTTCGCATCTGATAGGAGATGAGATTTGATCGTTGCCCGATCGATGACAGCTTTTGAAGTAGGTAGGATGACGGGATCTCGCATGACAGTGTACATCAGTGGATCTGAGAATCGCACGTATGAGGTCAAGAGGGCCGACAGAAGAGAAGAATGGGGACGGACCAAGGAACTCCTCCGGGACGTCGCCAAGGTCGTCCTCTGCTTCAAGTAACACTTTGGCCTCTTCGACTTTGGCGACAAACAAACCCAACTGCTCAACCTCGTCCGGTGATTTGAGACTGTTTCTTGAGCAGATCTCGGCGGCATGAACAAAGAGTTCTTTCTTGTAACTACGTCCATCTCCCGCCACAGCGCGGATAAACTCGACCTGATCCCCGAGGTTCAAGTACACTTGAACGACGTCGCTGAGCAACTGCCGTGGATTAAAATGGTATTTCTCCTTGTTGTTGACACGTAGGTCGTTGCAACGCGGTCCCACGAGAGCGTCCAAGTTGTAGTCAAGCATGGCAGCGAGGCGGTCGACGATCTCCGGCATCATGAATGGCTCCTTGGTCTCCGCAGTAAAGATCTTCAACATGTCAACGGTTGAATTTCCCAGTTGTGTATACGATGATGCCTGGCGTTCCAGGTTATGTAGTGTCCCCTCGCGCTCACGGCGTTGCTGTAGTGGCAGGGCTGCCCAGGCTTCTTGGTTTGCCATTTCCTGCTGGATGTTGTAGATCCGCGCAAGGTCACTCAGCGACTCGTCCATCAGATACGTGACGTCGTTGATCATCAGATTGACGAAGCGAACAAACTTGTCGAT
This sequence comes from Lactifluus hygrophoroides, assembly GCA_003314055.1. Classification (NCBI taxonomy): domain Eukaryota; kingdom Fungi; phylum Basidiomycota; class Agaricomycetes; order Russulales; family Russulaceae; genus Lactifluus; species Lactifluus hygrophoroides. The sequence continues at coordinate 2,100 of QLPC01004163.1, read as the reverse complement.
GTTCCTTGAGGAGTAATGAGCATGAAAAATCAAGAAATATTATAGAATGTCGTACTGTGTTTCTTTCTTGAGAGCATCCCGATGGGTGAGATTTCCCCAAACGGTCTTCAAGACAAAGGCAATACTTCGCCTAGAAACCGTTTATGAGCGTCACTCTAGGACACTATAGGTCTGCTTAGCTTACCGTGCATCTGGATTTTTGTAAACAAACCATTGAGGACGATACGAATTTGAATAGAGAACGTACTAAATTTATCATAAAATTGGGAGCTTGCGCCAGTCTGTTCAACCTCTGATATCAAGCTTTAGACTATCCACGTCAGTTGAGGGACCTGGGATGGCGTACCAATATAGAAATGTGTCAGCGCTGGCATCAAATGCTTCAATGCTAGTGGATGCGAATTCAGCAATGGGCCGAGAAGGCTGGATTGGCCACGGTAGGTGTAGCAGGAGCAGAAAAGAATCTATGAGGGCTGTTAGAAAAGGTGACAACCTTAAGAAGATCGCGATTACATCAATGATCTTATTTTTTAAGAACGGATTCTTAATGCACCAGGTTGACACCATGAACGTAAGCATGAATACGAGGACTTCTTCCTTCCCGGTCAATTCGAGGCTAGATGGCCCATGTCTGAAGAACTTGAGCTGTTGCCGATGGCTGGTAAAACAAGGACATACCTAACAGCGAAGAAAAAGTAGTCAATGATGTCTTCGACGATGTACTCCGGGAGAACTCTGAAGTTTAAAGGCACGTCCCTGGGAAGAGGTAGCCTTGGACAGAGACGTAAGGAAAGACAAGAGAGCGGGAAAAGTCGTGCACATACTCCACCATGGGTTTTGGATGTGCCTTTCTAGGATCTGCGTAGCGGATAAGCCAAGTAGAGACAAACGAGGTAAAAGTGTTGCTCCGGAAGAGGAATTCTGGATCGTAAAGCTGCGTTAACCCCGCCATCTGCGCTGCTTGAATCCGCTCAATCTCATCCTAAATAGCTATTCTTGTCAGCGCATGAGTTCGTGGGACCAATGAAGTGTCAACCTTCATCTGCTTAATGGCAGCCTCAACCCGCGCCTGAAGATGTGTCTGGGTGTCTCTGACATTAACGAAGGGTGGCATATACAATGACGAACACTTACACCCATCCAGGTATTGTCTGCGGTGATGTTGTCGAGGTGCCTTTGAACTTCGTCATGCTCCTTGCTCAAATCGTCAAACGTGCGTATTGTCTTTTGAAGGCCATAGTGGCCGGTGGCGAGCGCAAGGTAAAAGATGTCAGAAATGAAATTGGGCGGCGGGGCACCTGAATGGAATCAATACACCTTAGACAAAAGTCGACGAGTAAAACACTGACCAGGGGCAGGGCGATGAGAGTTCTCCCATTCCACAGCTTCTTCGCTCGTCGCATTTATCCGTGTCTCTTCCTTTATGTTAATCCTTGATGTGTGAGCATAGTAGTGTGGGTCAATGCGGTCAATCTGGGAAGTCCGTGTTAGCAAGAATCCACGTCAGATAAGCGGGAACAGTTGTTACCTTGGTGTATTGCGCGTCCATAAATGGTTCCGCAAAATGGAGAAGGACGATGTGGACATTCATCATGAAGCTGTCAGAAGCCACGGTCGCGGGATCAATCTCGGAAGTGTCAGGCCGAGTTCACACATAAGTATTTATCAATGGATAGGCATACCCGCATGCCCGTTCTCCTCAAGTTGAGAGAGATAATACGAGAGAAGTATGCCAGTACCGCTTCCCTACTCTCGGGTGAAGCCCGTATGATAGAGTTGAAAATCTTGAACAGCGTCGACTGTCGACGATTAACATGAACATGCAACCACGATCGGGCCAAGGATATATATTACCTGCAAGGTCTTCAGTGTCCCGCGAAGACTGCTACGGGAGGATTCCACGTCTGTTGCAGGGCGATTTTCCGCGTTAGAGAAGTACATCTTGGTGATGTATGGCTGGTAGAGGACTTCAGCCCCACGTTTACTAGTGTTCAGGAGATCTACCAACCCATTCACGAGAGAAAATGTTCAGCCGAAGGAGGGGACCCATTAGACTTGTTTTCTCGAGGGTAGCAGCTGTAGCAGACATCGGGTTCCACT
>QLPC01004145.1:0-11816 GCA_003314055.1 Lactifluus hygrophoroides | reverse complement strand
GGTCCAAACCCCAAAATATTACTCACCGAGGGGCCAGGACATCACATTTACGGGGAAGACCTGTTCCTTCCCCCAGCACCACCTCGCACTCCACGTATGACTGACACGGAGGTAGCACGCCTCTACTTCGGGTCACCGGCCAAAGCACAGATCGATGAAGCAATTGAGGAGATGGGAGACCTACGCATAAAGGCCGAAGTAGAGCGTTTCCGCCACGCTTGTACCCGGGAGACACTCGCCATGATAGAGTCAAGGCGTCAACAAGACTTAGCATTTAAAGAGCGCAAGGTCTGGCAAGACGCCCAAAGGCGACTGGAAGCAGCGAACTTCATTAACAAGGTACAAGATGCCCGACCATTGCCCCACCCTTTACGCTACCACCCTTATCCCTGACATGCCAATTGCTTCCCCCAACTTCATGACGAACCTAAACCGAAGGCTGCACAAAACCAAGAAGCAGCGTCCTCTTCCCAAGCACCATCATCATCCACCGCTCCCACTAACCCTCTGGTACCCAACTGGCCCCCACAAGGCCCCGTATGTACCATGTGTGCCCTGCATGGACACACCCGGAAGTTTTGCCCCAAAAACTGGGAGGCATGTCACCGTTGCGAAGGATGTCACCGTCTCGGGCATACCCGAGAGGTGTGTATCTGGGACTCTTACTGCCATCTTTGTGATAGCAAGGGGCATAGCGCGGAGACTTGTCGATTCCCCCATTACCGCTGTGAAGACTTCAAGGAATGTCGGGCCAAGAAATATAGCAACCAGAAGTGTCCACGGGCACAACCCGAGGACGACAGGTATTGGGAGTATGCCTATGACGCTTACGAGGATTACAACGAGGGTTACGATTGTTGATTGGGACAATCATCCCTAAAAAGGGGATAATGTTACGATACAAACCTGGACTTATTTTCTTTTCTTCTGACTGTGCACCTTCCCACCATCTAGCCCCTTGTTCTTACTCCACTTGCCGCACAGCCATCCCATCATCATGATATCATCCCGACGTCATCTTACTTCTCTAACATCAGTAGCCCTCCCTTGACATCATTTACTCCACTTTACTCCGATGACATCATCTGTACCATTAGCTATATATATCTGTAGGATACCACCTAGTTCTGCAGATTAGTCCTTCTCAATAAACAGGACTTGTAACTCGAACTCCTTTTGCTGGGTGCCTGCATTCCAGTTCCTCCCTCTTACCTTGTGAACCACCCGAACTCTTGCTCTTAACCTGAGCATTGAACAATACTGCCTCTGTCATCACCAGAAGTACAAGTCGTACAGAAGGGAACGTCCTACCCTAACACTCGGCGCTTGATGGTCGGGTGTTTGCGAAGGAAGTCTGCAACGAGGTCGTCTGCATGCAGGTCTGCTTCTTCTACCCATGAGTTTTCCGATTGTGGGTAGCCTTTCCAGCTGACTAGGTATTGACGCCGTTTGTTGCGCCCCAGAAGCCTCGTGTTGATCACTTGTTCGACTTCCCATTCCTCCTTGTTGTCCACTAGGTCAGGGGGGGTCGGTCAAAGTTTGCGCCATGTTCCTCTGTCTCCTTGTAAGGAGAGAGGAGGTTCGTGTGGAACACGTTGTGTATCTTCCAATGTGAAGGGAGGTCTAGACGATAGGCCACCTTGCTCACACGTTGTGTGATTGTAAAGGGGCCATGACGTCTGGGGGCTAGTTTTGGGGTCAGGTGGTGTGTTTTGAGGTTCTTTCCCTCGAGCCAGACCAGGTCTCCTGACTGAAACGTTGTCGGTGTTTGATATTCCTTGGCTGCCTCATGGAGTCTTGTGGCGCTGTGTCTGGCTTCCTGGATTTGTTCTAGTCGTTCCTGAACTTTTGGGACGTCTGATGGGTCTTTCTGGAACTGTACTTCGGGTTGATAGCCGATAAGGAGCTGATGGGGGGAGTAGCCTGTCTTCTCATGGGGCCAGGTATTGTGTGTGAACTCTGCTAGCGTCAGGTATTCGCTCCAGCGTTCTGGTTCATTCGACACCCAGAGGCGAAGGTATTGCTCAAGCCACTGGTTCATTCGCTCAGTCTGCCCGTCTGTTTGAGGGTGATAAGCTGTAGAGATGTTTTGGTCGATCCCCATTAGGCGACAGAGTTCTCTGGCGAAGTGGGACGTAAACCTAGGGTCTCTGTCCGAGATGACTCGAGTAGGGAGGCCAAACCAGGGTACCAGGTGACAGAAGTACCTTTCTGCCACTCCTTCTGCTGTAATTTCAGTGGTGCATGGGATGAACTTAGTCGCTTTAGAACACCCTTGATCGACAATGGTGAGGACAGCATTGTATCCGTGACTGAGGGGGAGGTCCATGATGAGGTCCATAGACACGCTTCTAAAGGGGCCTAGGTCGGGTCTGACTTCCAGAGCGTAGTTTGGGGTCTTTTTCGAGTGATTTCTGACCTTGTTGGCCTGGCAAATGGCGCAACCTTGCACGTATCCTTTTGCGAAGTCGTCCATGCCTTCTCCTTCGTGCTTCCGCTTCAGCAATGCCTGCGTCCTCTCAATTCCTGGGTGTCCAGCCGTGGGGTGGTCATGATATCTAGCCAAGACTGCTCGTCGTTCTCCTAGTTCTTCAGGGAATGTCATTTTTGCGAAGCGCAGCTCAGGTAGAAGTTGGGTGGCTTTGTTGTTGTGTTGCCCTTCGTCCTCTTCGAAGGGTCTTGATAGGAAGTCGGCCACGACGTTCTGTTTCCCTGGTTGGTGGTCGATGACGAAGTCGTAGTCTGCCATAACCTTCATCCACCTTGCCTGCCTCCGGTTTAAGTCCTGGGGCTTTCTGAAGTACTGAAGGTTGTCGTGGTCCGCTCTGACGCGTACTTGGTATTTGGCTCCGAGTAGGTAGCGTCTCCAATGCTTCAGAGCTTCTATAACTGCCATGAGTTCCCTATCATAAACGTCCCAATTCCTTTGCTGGTCACTAAAGGTCTTCGAGAGATAGGCAATGGGCCTAAGACGTCCTTTCTCATCCTGTTGTTGTAGCACAGCTCCTAGAGCATACCCTGAAGCGTCAGTATTGACCACAAAGGGTTTCTCGAAGTCCGGTTGTTGGAGGACTGGAGCGATGGTGACCTTGTTGATGAGCCCCCTAAAGGCGTCCTCATGTTCATCGCGCCACTGGAACTTGGCTCCTTTGTTCAATTCTGCCACCAAGCGGTTTAGAGGTCGTGCGAGGGCGCTAAATCCGGCAATGTATCTTCGGTAGAAATTGAGGAATCCTAGGAAGGACCGCACTTCTTTGAGACTGCGTGGCTGCTTCCAGTTCTTGATCCCTTCCACCTTGACGGGGTCCATGGCGACACCTCCCAGTCGGACTATCATGCCAAGGTATTCCACTTCCGGCACTTCAAAGATGCATTTACTGGGCTTGAGATAAAGTTCGTTATCCTGTAGTGTTTGGAGCACCTCTCTAACTTTCCGTCTGTGGAACCCTATAGAATTGGGCGTATGGATGAGGATGTCGTCCATGTATACTGTCACATGTCCAGCAGCGATGTGTTCCCTGAACAAGTGGTTCATCATTGCTTGGAAAGTGGCAGGGGAGTTGGTAAGGCCAAAGAACATGACGAGGGGTTCAAAAGACCCTTTGGACGTCTTGAATGCTGCTTTCCACTCGTCTCCTTCCTTAATCCTGACGTTGTGGTACCCCCAACGGACATCCAGCTTTGTGTATAGTTCCGATGGACGATCTGGATGGAGGTTTAAGCGGTCGAAGAGTTCGTCTATAAGTGGGAGGGGGTAGTTGTTTCGTCTAGTGTGTTTGTTCAGCTGTCTGTAATCTATGATAGGCCTTTTTGACCCGTCCTTCTTCGTTATGAAGAACCAAGGGAACACATATGGCGATTTAGACTCGCGAATGGTCCCCTTCCCTAAATGTTCTTTTATGAACGCATTCTGTGCTTTGTCTTCGTCTCTGGTGAGCGGGTACACCTTGCAATCCATAGTTGCGGGTGCAGTAGGGAGAAGTTTGATGGCATGATCCCAAGGCCTAGGGGGGGGGAACTTCTGTGCTTCCTGTTCACTGAAGACCTTGGCATAGTCCCAGTACGCTTTAGGGACCACTTCCTTCCAGTCCTTCTTGGTTTTGTCGTGTGCTTGTTCCGCTAGCTGCTGTGCGATGGTAGTCTTCCTCCATTGGAGGTGGACGTTTTCTCCTTTTCTGAGCCAGGGGCTATTTCGGATGGTCACCGTTTTTAGTCCGGCCACTTCGACTTCTTTGCTTGCCTTTGGGGCTGCGGCTCCGGCAGTTTTGATGATGATTGCTGCATCCAACGTCCCTTGCACCCAGTTTGGCTTTGGGTTTGCGGCGACGAACCAGGGGTATCCTAACACCATTTGGTCTTTCCCCATGTCCGCCACGTAGAACCTGAGGGTCTGAGTAGCGTCTCCTGTCGTCACTTCCAAGTCCGTGTATGTATCTACTATACCTCCCTTGTTAGTAGTCCCATCCGCGTTGTGCAGCAACTTGGGGCGCCATAGGGGTCTAGTTCCGATCTTGTGTTCGTCGATGAATAGTTTCGAAATGAAGTTTCCGGTGGCTCCACTGTCCACGAGTGCCACTAAGTCTGCCTTCTTCAACGCGGTGCATAGATGAACCAAAAGTCGCATACTATTGAGTCTGGGTAGAAATACATCGCGTTGGAACATAGCTCGAATAAAGGCCTTTTTATTCAAGCCTTCTGAAAACCCTGGTCGCCTTCCATCTCTTCCCACTTCTTCTGCAAGTCCGAATAGGTCGTCGTGTCGCAAGTACGCAGGTACTCAAGTACTTGGTCTGCTGAGAGTGTAGAAGAGGTGCTGGAGTCCCCTGAAATACTGTCGGTCTCCTGAATATCCATCTTCGCTGCTTTCATGGTCTGTTGTCATTGTCCTTTGAACGTGGGACAAGTGCGCTTGATGTGCCCTTGTTTCTTGCAGTGGTAACACCTCCCTTCGGCTCTAAGCTTTTGCGCATCGGCTTCGGTGATGCCTCGGACTGTGTCTACTTGCATGGCGTCTGGGTGGCTAGTAGGGGTTCTATACTGCCTATTGTTGCAATTCTGGGGGAAGAATGGTCGAGGGGGGCCGCCTCTCTGACCTCCTCGTCTGAAGAAGGTCCTCTGCGGTCTATGCGGCTCCAGCTCCGTCAGTTTAGCCTGTTTGTTTCGCGCTAAGGTACACAACTGTTCCCAGTTGTGTGCATTGACATCTGACATGCTCATTTCGCGGTGTAGAGTCCAGGTCAGTCCCTTTTTGAAGATGTCATGCACTGCATCGTTGTCCAGTGGGTAGTTAGCCTTTCTGGCCAATGCTGCGAAGGTGCTGATGTACTGGTCAATGTCCTGCCCTTGCATGCGGAGTTTCTGTAATGCAGTTGCTGCGTTGGTCGCCGCATTGACATCCATCCAGTCTTGTTCGAAATTGCTTCGAAATTCCTCCCAGACGTTGACATGCGGGAGGGTCGGTACAGGTCTAGGAGTGATCCACCTTATCTTGCTCCGTTTCCACTCCTCAGTGGCTTGTCCAGCGATGAAGGTGAGGGCGTGGGCAACCTTCTTCCATGGGTCCCTCATGACTGGGGCGTCTTCATTGGTAAATTGATAGAGTGTAAGCGCTTCCATCCACGCGTCTGCCAGGGGGCATTCTCCTGTGAAGGACCAGGGGGGGGCTCCTTCTATGCGTCCATGTCCTACTACAGGGGGGGGAGCTGCGCCCTGTTGGCCTTGGGCGCCTCCTGGTCCGCCTGGTCTGCCTGGTCCGCCTGGATTAGGGGGTGGAGCGCCACCACTTGATCCGCCACTACCTCCTGGCTGTCCTGAAGGGTTTGTGCTACTTGACGAGGGGTTTAGGGACAGGTGGGCAGCCGTCTGAATCTGTGAGGGTGCAATGGTGACTGTAGTTGTCATCCTGAGATCTTCTGGCGTATCCGAGTCGCTTTCTTTGTCTTCTGGTTCAGGGAGTTCTTCAGACTCCGAGCTTTGGGGCCTAGGGGTGTTTTCTCCTTCTTCTAGTGCTTCTAGCAACGGTTGGACGTCGACTGGGGTAAGTTCCAGTAGTTCTGGGTTATACACGCTTGGTGCAAGTCTGTAGGCTTGTCCTTCTTCAAAGTAGTCTCCTGTGTCGTCGTTGAATTGTTTCTCGAATTCAAACCAGAGTCCGTAGGCGAAAGTCAGGGGGAAGAGTCCTTCGTCTGTGTAACTGTACCAGCCTTCCCACCTAGTGACGTGTCCGCTGATGTCTTTGCCTTTCTGTAGGTAATGGACGACTCTCTTCCCTTTCCAACTTATGACTCGCTCTTTCGGGACGTCTTTGAGTGCAGCACTGGGGCACACAAAGGGAAGTTGAGGGTAGGAGGGTCTTCGTCCAAAGTGGGGATCCCTCTGAGGCTGTTTTCCTTTCCTTGGCTTCGGAGCCAGGACTGAGGTCTGTTCTAATGTCACGCCTAAGTCCTAAGCATGTCCACAAGTCCAGCTGAGGCTCAGTATGCCTTCTGACTTGTCTAGTCTGTCTCTGGCGCAATCAAGCAATATGCTTGAGGAGAGGTGATGCACAAGACGAGAGGGGAGACTTAGATAGTATATCCACGAAGAGAACAGACCTAAGGCTATCCTAAGGTGCACAAGTCCTTAAGTAGTCTACTGCACGTCTACTGGCGCTCCTAAGGCCCTTCCAGTCTGTCCACAGCCTCTCCCAGGTCTGTCCTAGTTCCAGTCGAGTCACATCTGCGTTCAGTAATGTACAGAGGTCATAAGGACCTTCCAGTCATGAGATAGAGGCATGAGGCAATGGTCCAGAGTGTGTGATGCAAGATAGAGGGCCTAGAGCCCCTACTGAATGAAGTATAGTCCGTACAATAGTGTAACATAGGGCGTAGAGGGTCAGAAGTCCATCGGCATGTGACAGAAATGAGAAGCCCTCTGGATGCGAGGGTTGACACGTGTGTGGGAATAAAGGTTAAGCAAAAGAAGGAAACATAGGTCTGGCGTAACATTCCCTCTAACGGGAAAGACCAGACGGAGCTTTCCTGGAGGAGAAACCAAGACCATGTCAGGCAGCAATGAAATGAATAAAGGAGTAGTTGATGGCGTCAGTGGACAGCTGCCTTTTTCTCCCGCTTCTTCCCAACCATCTTAACACCGTCCACCACTCAGTACTCAGTCCCAAAGGATTACGAAGAGAGCCTCAAATTTTACGAAGGGGAAGAAGACAACAGTGACAATGGTAAGGAGGGTGAAGGTGCACTAAACCCATGTGCTACCATCCTCTTAGATGGTGAGATTGCTTTTTTTCGCACTTAATATTGACTTACAGTATGTATTGTCCTCTAGAACAACAATTAGGATGGGCATATGTGAGTGTGAGCTTGAGGGGCGCATGCAGGTGCCAGTGACACAGTGTGCAGGCGTCCATTGACATTGTCTGGCACATGCAAGGACGCTGAGAGTGCAGACACCATAGCATTGACCATCTACTATAATAAAAGACGGTGGCTTACAAATGCCCATATGCGGGTGACAGTTAGTTCGGTCATTTCGGTGATCCCAATCGAGCGAAAAATCTGCCCTCTTTGGGTCTGCTCTCTGATTCTGCTCACCTCTTTTCGTGATCGTCCCTGTTTTGTCCGTTGTGGTTTTGAGTGCGTGCACCAAGGTGCGTTAAAACGTCTTTAACCACCTTACTACTTTAGGTTTCGCTCTTTAGGTTTCGCTTTTTATCGTTAGTCTTTTCGATCTTATTGTCATCGTATATTTGATCCATCCGTTGGTGTGCTAACCATCTTCTTCTCCTTGAGCCTCCATGGTGGGATCTCTCATCAATATAAGGCCTGCTGTCAGATCCTGTCGTCCGCAACGCGCTTCATTTCTTTCTCCCCGCTCGATGCCACTGTGAGGCTGGATTTGGTTATCGTGTCTGACCCTCTCGACGCTACAACGTTCTGCGTTGCCCCTGCTTTCGATTGCCTGCCTTTGTGCCTGAGACTTTAAACTTTTTTCGATCCATCCATTTTTCAATGTGGATGCTCTCATATTCTTGACTGATGGTGCTCTCTATTATGCTATTGCTATATTCGGGCTGCAAACGTGCATTTCTATTTTTTTTGCGCAGGGTTAATTTGCTGATTTTGGTTTAAGTTCGACAATTCCTTCTGTCAGAGAGATGTGAATTCGGAACAAGAAATGGGAGGACTACGGTTTGATGAGTGCAATTCTATTGGTGCGCTTGAATGTATTCCTTTTCACACAATCTTTCACACGTCTTTTAAGCTAGACTACGTTTTATTTTGTGTACGTGCACCATCTCCTTTAGCGGCGGCAGCAGCCAGTCCGGCGCGCCTCTAATATCCCTTGCGTCGATGTACGGTGATGGATGTGCCAATTTGCGTTACGATGCACCAACCTCGGTCGATGGACTGTGTCGAGGAGCACAAGAATGCAGCAGAAGCACTGAACCGGTGTAGTTTTTGGGACTTTTATGGGGGAACTACTCCGTTTTGCTTTGGGTTTACGACTGCATCGCATGCTGGGATGGCGTTATCGTCATTTCGAATGGTACGTGTGGTCGAGGAGCTGACTCTTTTGCCCCCGTGTTCGAGTATTTGCCATACCCCTTTAATTCTTATTTTTTGGGGCGGTCGTGTGCAACAGGTCGTGTGGTACATAGTTGCGCTGAACTGACAACTTGAATCTACTGTACTGTCAGTAAATAGAGGGTGCACACGCCCCGCTGGCGATGCGAAAATTTACCTACCAACACACTTGATTCAGTACTCCGCGATCCTCGGGTATCAATAAGTGTCTTGAATACCGAGAATGTTAGGGTAGGACGTTCCCTTCTGTACGACTTGTACTTCTGTGGTTGACAGAGGCAAGATATCGATCGGTGCTCAAGTCAAGAGCAAGAGTTCGGGTGGTTCACAAGATAAAGGGAGGGACTGGAATGCGGGCACCCAGTAGAGGAGTTCGAGTTACAAGTCCTGTTTATTGAGAAGGACTAATCTGCAGTACAAGGCAGTATCCTACAGGCTTATATAGCTATTGGTACAGGTGATGTCATCGGAGCGTAGCGGAGCAAGATGAGGTCATAGTGAGGCCTCTTAGTAAGAAGTGGAACGAGATGAGTAAGAGTGGAGTCACGACGTCATGATGATGTAGAAGGCTGTGCGATAAGTGGAGCAGTCATGGGGTCAAGGGGAGGGAAGGTGCACAGTCAGAAGAAAAGAAAATAAGTCCGAGTACGTATCGTAACAGAGAAACCTCGACAGAGTATACTTGGTATTATCGACACTATCACTTAACGGGTCTTGCTGCTATTATTTGTCCATAAATTTTATTTTCCTTTTCCTCTTTGTGTTTTCGTTTCGGATGGATCTTAATATTAACTATTGCTTTACGATTCTCACTATGATGGTTTTGCTCCTTCCTCTACTATAATAAAAAGACAGTGGCTTACAAACAGCCTTACTCAGGTGATAGATAGTGTGGTCATCTCTGTGATCTCGATCGTGGCGTGGCGACAAATCTACCCTGTTTTGGACTGTGCTGGGTCTATGCGTGCAAACTCTCATCGATCTCATCTCTTCATCGCTGCATTGTCCGTGGCGTCGACTCTGCCCTATTTTGGACTGCTCTGTATCTATGCTGAACTGCCTTTGTCCCTGCATTGTCCGTTAAATTTTGCCCTGTTTCAGCCTGCTGAATGACTTTCCTCTCCTCTCTTCTGGCTTTGTACGTGTGCGCCACGGTCTGTTAAAAGGGGTTCGATCACCTGCGTCCCTTTAATTTCTTTATATCTCGGACTAGCATCCCCGTCCCTTCCTTCTCCTTTTTCACTTACTCAATTGCGTTCTCTATGACGCTTCTCTTAACGCTGTTGCACTCTTTTCCCTTGCGTTGGCCGTACCTTACCGGGAATGTCTGTGACGAATTCTCATTTTCCAGTCTTTTGTTATCTCATCGACGGAGCGTTCTGTTTTTGGGACATGATGGTCCTTATAATTAATGTTTCGATCATTTGCCTCTATCCTGTAGTCTACAGATTAATCTTGCCATTATCACATCTCGATCTTCCTCAGGCTGCTATTGTTCATTGTCGATTTTCGTTTCTCTTTTTTCGGACGGATCTTTTTGTTAACTTTTGCTTTACTGTTCCCAATATGACGGTTTCTCTCCACTGTGCTGTGTTCACGTGTACTCCGTTCGTCTGCTCTTTTCGTGATAGTCTACACACAATACTTAGTACGCTATTATTATTTCCTCTTTCCTTTATTTATTTATTTTTTCTTCGCCTTTTCCTTTCTGTCTGTGATTGTGGTACTGCCACTATTGCCGTGAAACTCAACGAATGAAGTGATTTTGCAGTCGTTCGACCTCTTTCATATGACTTGCAACTGCGTTCTCACACTGTAAAGCGTACTATCTCCTCTACAAGACAAAACTCTCTGCCTCTCTGGCTTTCTTATTCACAACAGAGAATCTTTTTATCTCGCTGTTTTGCTTATTTTTGATATCTTGATGGAAATCCCTTCCAATGGCTGTTCCTTCTTTGTTTGGAGAATCAACAATCCTCCTCCCTCAACAAGTACGTTCTTTTCTTTACCACGGTTCAACACCTTCTTATTTCGTCTGTTTATCAGTCACTTCTTCATCATTCTCATCATTTCAAACGTATGGAAATCCTGTTCTTGCTTCACAAAATGAGCGTTCCTGTTCATCAACATCGTCCTCTCATAATCGGTTGAATACCTCCTCTTCGCGGCGCCGAACCAGAAAAACTACAACCACCAAATCTGCATTACTGGGAATAACGCGTATGCCATTTCCCCTTCCTGTCTTGATTTTCTGTTATCTCATTTTCGTGAAAAGCCTTGCCAAAGCCTCGCCATTACTCTATCGCTCAACAAGCACGTCGTGCAATGGAACAAATATTGGGTCCAGATGTTGTTTTAAACCCATCTACTGAAATTGTACCTCCTACTGTTGATAATATCTCATGTTTGTGTTTCTCTTTCACTCCCTCCGTCCCTAGACTTTCACTGACATTCCTTTCCACAGTATCAATCGATTTTTCGGTTCCTGTTGCAAGGCGTCCCTATCAGGAACCTCTGGCCAATTTTTCGGCCGGTGTGATGGATGTTACATGTACACTTTGCGGCGCAAAACACTGGATCCTTGAACGTGTTCGCTCATCTCCTTTATCCAATCCCAAATTCAGTCGTTGTTGTCACCACGGAAAAGTTCTGCTTCCAAACTTTCCTGAACCTCCTCCCACTTTGCGCTTACCTGTCGCTAATGAGGTCACTGCGATCGTACCTGGTGACAACATGCGTGCGGTTGGCGAACGTGAAATCGTTCTTCGTCGACGTCCCATTCAAGGCCACGGTCATAACATTTATGACCGGATTAACAACTTACACGCTTTCTATGCCCCTCTACATTATGTCCTCTTATTTCCTTACGGTTCTACGGGTTGGCACAAAGGCATCAAGTACAATAATGACGACAACGATAACGGAGAGGTGAAATGTGTCACACAGGCACAATTTTACGCGTACCACATACATGTGAGGGCTAATCTGTTTTTGCCTCTACTACACGGTGGCCATCTTTTCCAACAATATATCTGTGATATGTGGGTATCCACCGATCAATATCGTCTTCACTGGATCGAAAAGAATCAAAAGGTCTTGAGAGTCTCACTATACAGCAGTCTTGAAGATGCAATGAACACGGCAGATTCGAACGTAAACCTTAACAACTTTGGTATAAAGACCATTTTACCGTCCTCTTACACCGGCGGCCCACATTGTATGTACCAATACTTT
>QLPC01004142.1:10152-35084 GCA_003314055.1 Lactifluus hygrophoroides | reverse complement strand
TCTTTTGAAATATGTTTTGCATAAAATTAGCATGAAATCACACTTATCACTCCAAAATGCCCACAGTGAGAATTTACGTACACGTCTTATACTGCTAACGCTATGCATCTAATGCTAATGCCATACCTTCAACAGGCTCGTGAAGCTGCTTCACAGGGTCACTACTGTGATTCAGATGCCACTCACCGCAATAATGTGATCTGCAAATGCGAAGGTTCTTAACGGGATCGTAGGAAGGTGGCGAATGATTATGATACCATATTTGTGCCTCCTCCACAGGGATGACCACCAAAACGGAGAAACGACCATGATAAGGAGCTACTTCGAGTGACTTGATGAGCCAACTCGGGCCACTCCACGGCTTGACTCGTCATAGATCACTGCGTAACACGGCCTTTGGCGACTGACCCCAAGATGAAAAAGGCAGCACAATATGGTATCTTGTTCGAAACCGTGGTGTGAGCAAGTATATGAACTTTCTAATGCTGGGACGTACAAGGACGTTCTTGCGACCGCCGAAAACATCGATGCCGTCGCTCTGCCAGACAGAGTCCGCGTATATCAAACCTTCGTATCGGGTTCTTTGCTGACATTTGTACCATCAAATGACTGATGCACAAGCCCGATCAAGGCTCTGAGTCTCCGCTTCACTTTCACAATCGCACGGAGGTGAATTTGGCCGTGCTCTCAACTCGTTAGTCGAGTTAAATATAATCCCCGGCGGCCCAGCGAAGTCGTTTCTGTGTATCCTCAGACAGCCTCCGATCGCTTGTCCCCCGTGCGAAGGGCAGATCCAAACGATTGGGGTGCTCTTTACTCAAAGCATACGCACGAGACAGTGAACATGTCGGGAAGGTCGGGAAGTCAGTGTCATAGCGCAGGCAGGTAGCATTGGCCATAAGAATAGCGAGCAAGTTAAAAGAATAGGCTCGACGTGATCCGTACCTCTGCCAGTGGTCCAAAGGATCCAAAAACAGTATCAATCAGTAGCAGGAAGAACAAGCAGCGGATAGTTTAAATGTTACATTTCCTCCCATAGCATTCCAATCGTCGAGATGCCGTAGGTGCTTTTAGAAGCTCGAGTGAAAATCTCTGGCGATACCTCTCGCACCCGTTAGGTACCAGAAGCACTCAATCAATGTTTCCATTATACACACGTACATACAGGGGTCGTTTTCTTGAATTGTACCATACTTCAATTATACTAGTTAGACAAATCGTGAAAATGTAGCCCAATTCGTTCCATACACAAAGTTTGAGAAATCGAGTTTAGTTTCATAATCACCCCCGATCCATATAGTGCTAGGTCTACGAAATATTCGATGACGCCTGGGAGTCCATAAAATAAGCTCACTGTCTTCTCCATACACCCATCCATCAGAATTGATCTGGGTCTTGTCCGTAAAATGTGGTTTTGTGACATCTTGTGTTATGACATCGTGCACACGAACAGTGTGATCGTCAGAGGGCGAGGCAATGGGCTGTCCATCTGGTGAAGTGGCATCCGTGATGGGATGAGTGTGGCCAGAGAACGAGCTTGTTGCGAGGTCTCCCATCATGGCGTCCCACATGTGAATAGTGCGATCGTCCGAGGCCGAGACGATGCGCTGTCCGTCTGGTGAAAAAGAGACAGACATGACCGCATCTGCGTGTCCAGAGATAGGGCCTGCTACAAGCACTCCCGTCGTGACATCCCACATGCGGATGGTGCCATCCTTCGAGGCCGAGGCTATACGCTGCCCGTCTGGTGAGAAGGCGAGAGACCAGATAATATTGGTGTGTCCACGGAATGGGCCCGCCATGAGCTCTCCCGTCGTTGCATCCCACATGCGAATGGTGCGATCCCAAGAGGCTGAGGCGACGCGCTGCCCGTCTGGCGAGAAGGCAACAGACGTGACCGGACCAGTGTGCCCAGAGAACGGGCCTGCTACGGGCTCTCCCGTCGTAGCATCCCATATGCGAATGGTGCGATCGTCCGAGGCTGAGGCAATGCGCTGTCCCTCTCGCGAGAAGACGACAGACCTGATCGCATCAGTGTGTCCAGAGAATGGGCCTGCTACAAGTTCTCCCGTCATGGCATCCCAAATGCGAATGGTGCAATCCCATGAGGCTGAGGCAATGCGGTTCCCCTCTCGTGAGAAGGAAACGGACATGACCCCATTGGTGTGTCCGGAAAACGGGCCTGTTACGTGCTCTCCCGTGGTGGCATCCCACACGCGAATGGTGTTATCCTCCGAGGCTGAGGCGATACGGTGTCCGTCTGGTGAGAAGGCAATAGACCAGACAATATCGGTGTGTCCAGTGAACGGGGCTGCTACAAGCTCTCCTGTCGTGGCATCCCACAGGCGAACGGTGTGATCATCCGAAGCTGAGGCGACACGCTGCCCGTCTGGCGAGAAGACAACAGATGTGACCGAATCGGTGTGTCCGGAGAATGGGGTTGCTACGTGCTTTCTCGTCGTGGCAGCCCACATGCGAATGGTGCCATCGTAAGAGGACGAGGCGATGCGCTGTCTGTCTGGTGAGAAGGCAACAGACATGACCACATTGGTGTGCCCAGAGAATGGGCCTGCTACAAGTTCTCCTGTCGTGGCATCCCATATGCGAATGGTGCGATCCCAAGAGGCTGTGGCAATGCGCTGCCCATCTTGTGAGAAGGCGACAGACATGACCGGACCAGTGTGCCCAGAGAACGGGGCTGCTACGAGTTCACCTGTCGTGGCATCCCACATGCGAATGGTGTGATCTTCCGAGGCTGAGGCCACACGCCGCCCGTCTGGTGAGAAGGCGACAAACCAGACCCGATCTGTGTGTCCAGAGAACGGGCCTGCTACGAGGTCTCCTGTCGTGGCATCCCATATGCGAATGGTGCAATCCCATGAGGCTGAAGCGATGCGGTCTCCCTCTTGTGAGAAGGCAACGGACATGACCCTATCGGTATGTCCAGAAAACGGATCTGCTATGGGCTCTCCCGTCGTAGCATCCCACATGCGAATGGTGCCATCGTCCGAGGCTGAGGCGACGCGCCGCCCGTCTGGTGAGAAGGCGACAGACCTGACGGCATCTGTGTGTCCGGAAAACGGGCCCGCTATGAGCTCTCCCGTCATAGCATCCCAGATGCGAATGGTGCCATCCCACGAGGCTGACGCGACGTGCTGCCCGTCTGGTGAGAAGGCAACAGACCAGACCTTATTGGTGTGTCCAGAGAACGGGCCGGCTACGAGCTCTCCCGTCATGGCATCCCACATACAAATGACATGATCCAAAGAGGCCGAAGCAATGCGGTGTCCATCTGGTGAGAAGGCAATGGAGATGACCCCAAGGCTATGTGTTTGAATCTCCATCTCTAATGCTGGCCAATGAGATAATTTCCCGCGTTCGATCGATAGTCTCCGGGGAAATAGGTCGAGGAAATGCTTGGCAATGTGAGAACAACTTGGTGCGAAAGGCAGTGCAGAGACGTAGATATGTGGAGCGCTCCTTGCTATGGCCATCCCGAAATATCGCACGAACGCAGATGCATCCTTGGCCAATCCCATCAAGCTTTCTGCCTCAGTTTCGCGGCTCTGTTGACATTTTCTTCACATCATTACATGGTATATTCCGTCATATGATGTACCCACCTTTTCTACAGACCCAATCCATCTTTCCAGAGATATTAACGCTGGTGATGCGTATCCCACACAGGCCTTGACGCTAAGCACTTCCAACCAGAATAAGAACTTTGCCTTGAAAAAGCGTTCAAGTCTCGTAATTAGTTCGTGCTCGAACGCGTGCTCTGCTAAATGGTCACCCCAGAATAGGCAGGCATATGATAGAGAAAATGGAATATATTCCGCAACTCGAGATTGTAAGTCCGGCACATTGTTATTGGCAAGACAAGATGACTCGAGTTTGCAGATGTTGAACTTGAGCTTCTCGAGCATCAGTCCAAGGCACGCATGTGCCAATTCACGATGGGCACCACCAAGGTCGATAAAGAAGTCGCCACACTTCCGACTCGTTAAGAAGTCACGGAACGATGTGTGGAGAGGGACAATGGGAAGTGTTCGATCCGATGAGGTGACGTTCCTCAACAATGAGCCAAGGTGACCAAGCATTTCAATAACAGGACCAGAATTTTCCGCGTCATCAATTGGGGCATGTCGTCGCAGATCAATCAATGAACCGATAGAGAGGGGCTCGATCGCGGCCAAAACCTGTCCAACGACGGACCGAAATAGGTGCTGAGCTTTGCGGTGCGTAGAATAGCCTGCAAGAACTTCTTTGTATAACATGTCCAACGGATGCTGTCCATCGTCATCTCGAGAGATCCCCAAAAGGTGTTGTATGCATTTCTTCCGGTCAAACCCGAAAGAAGGAGGAGGAGTATCAATGAACCCTGATGCAACAGCTGCCCACTGAAACAGGCCCTCTGCCTTCTCTACCAGCTGAGCACCATGGTCTTTGAACACTTCTGGGGAGAGTGTTGCCCGAAAATAGGTTCGAATATCTTCAGGCGTTTTGGCAGCCAGCTTCGGATCATTCATTTGGACGATCTCGACCGACGCCGCTGCGGCGAAAGCAGGTTCGATACCATTCTCCGGCCTCGAGGTAATGAGTATACGGAAGTTTGATGGGAATTCCGAGAGATGTTGAGCGAGAAATCTGTGTAAGCCGCTCATGCCGGTGGTGTCTCCACTCTCATCCAGGGCATCGATAACGATAAGAATTGGATAACAAAATTGCAAATTCTCGAGTGGTCCGAGGAGAAGGCGTTCAAAAAGTGTTGCATAGTCTCGGGTACTACGAAGAGACGAATCATCTTTGATGACCCTCCCAAGGGTAAACTTGAACGGACGACACCGGTCGGAGAGATCGCGAGCGATTGTTGTGAAGAGCTGATAAGCGTCACGTTTGGAGCCCTCCTCCCGCAGAAAGGCTATATAAGAGCCAAGACGCTTCTTGTTGTCGAAGTAACGGGCAACCTCGTGTGCAATCGATGACTTTCCCATGCCTGCCTGTCCCAAGAGAACGAGCCCGCGGTGAGATTCAGGATTATCGATCCAGTTGAAAATGTGGTTCAAGAAATCCTGGCGTGTTCCCCGAAGGCAGCGTTTCTCGATACCGAACCGCCAACCTCCCTTGTAAGGCAATTCCCGGATTTTCGCGTCAAGCTCTGTGTGTGCGTTGTTAGTCTAACGATCGGATAAATTATCTGTACAACACACCAGCTTCTAACGCTTGGCTCGCTATTTCGCTTACTCTTGTGTCCACTCCGCTCAACTGTATTCCATTCCAGTCAGTCGAGTGGCCCCCACTAGTCTGGAGAGATAGTGCTTACGTTGTCTTGTATTTGAAGCACAGCAACTTCAGTGGTGACGGCAGCATGTGCGAGGAGCTCTTCCCGGAGTTGGACGAGGGTTGTGCTATAGCACCTAATTTCCTCGTCGACTTTGCCACAGAAAGAATACTTTAAGGCTCGCTTTCCTGTGAGTCGCATGTTCATATACGATAAAGGGGAGATGTCAAGTCCACGTACCAACTTGTACATCCCTTGCATACGATTCGATAAATTCTGCACATTCAGAGACGCGCTGCAACATGTTCGCCATGATCTTCGCCTGCTTAGACTCAGGTTTCATTCCTCTCAAAGCATCCGCCGCTTTTGTTAAATCAAACATATTCTGGATCGTCTCAAGTAAGCTTCGGATGTTGTCGTCACGCTGAACCTGTTTGACCAAAGTCTGGTAGCAACAGGGAGAAAACAAATGAATGTCGCATATCCTGCGACAAGGAAAGGAAACTCACTTCAGGGATCTTCGAGAGAAGACTCCATGCTAACTTCGCATATGGGTGCAGCTTGAAAGCGTAAATTAGGCCAGCGAACGATACGTCAAATGGATAGTCGGCATACTTCTGCGATTGGGCCGACCGCATCTATCACCCGTTTCATTATATCAACAACGACGTTCCATGTTTTCATATTATCAATAGATTCCTCAACACGTTGGAGAGCAATGCGTGACTGCTCCATCTCCCTGTCTGCTACTGGTCGTACAGGACCAACACTCTTGATGAGAAGGTCATCCGTGTGGGATGCAAAAGACATAGGGCTGGTAACTGCAATTGGTTGGGTGCTTTCGCCGCTGTCTTGAACTGCACGGCTCCTAGCATCTCTTTCAGAGGCAGGGCCGTCCAGAGCAGCCGGTGTGTGGCTTGAGGTGTTGGCGGCCACGGCTGGAGAGGAATCGACGTCGCCTGACAAAGCCATCGTTAAGGAGAGTGTGATAGGCTCGGTTGCATGTCCACCGTGCTCGTCACCACTGCTCAGAATGATAGAAACGTCTGCAATGACACATAAGGTTTTCAGATAGGTGCATGAGCGAGAATTCTAAGAAAATGCAAACCGTGTTGAGATTGACATGGTACCTCTTGCGTCCCAGCAAGGACGTCTTTGCGTATCGTTCGTTTCGCATAAAGAGACACGGTAATACTGGTCAGCGGCCGTACAATACTGCAGGAAACTTAGTTGTAAATAGGAAAAAAAAAGTGACATCTCCCACAAGGCTTCAAGCTGCTCGTTCCATCTCACGCGCTGCGCCATGCTCCGCACAGCTTCTGTTTGCTTTGTTGTCTCTCCATCAGTCACGGTCACATAAAATTGCCGTTTCTTCCCAAAGAAGGTTTTAAGGCGGGGAAGATTATCAGCTCGGAGAACTGGGTAGGGCAGGAGATTTGTTGCTTATCGGAGCGGGACCACTAAGATACGTACCTGTCACTTCTAGCCAAGACAAGCTTTGTTTCGTTTCGTCAATTCCAAGGTCCCGAGGACCTGGACTTTAATAGCGATCAATGGAGAGCAATATGACGTGTGAGAAACGTTGTTCATACAAGTCGGGCATGATCTGGGTGGGTTCTTGCGCAGGGGCCATATTGGTCATGGAGGCAAGTGTTCTTTGTAGTAGATCGAAATATGCGTTGGAAGGGTGATTGTTTGGAAGGAGAGGATGGCAGGGCGAGGTCGCTAGGTGCCGTCTAAATTGTATGGAGCCACACAGCAAACGCCATCCGTGCTTCATCCGAACGACCCCATTCTGGAACAATGCCAGTCGGCGTAAATACTGCGATTGGTTGGTTTTACCTAATAATGAATGTCCATGATTCATCTCTGACAGGGTATCATATATCATGCATATATCATGATAATAGGCACACAGCAGTGCGAGCAAATTGGAGACCACCTTGTCTGTTGTTGGGGGATCGTCGGCAAGAACATCTAGTACGAAGTGTTCCAATGTCAGCCAACATTCTCAAGAACGTACGTATTGTCTATCAAGATGAGTGGGGCCCACTCATCGTCGTCAGGATTTGTGACCCCCTCCATCGGATAAAAATAAGAATACCTAAATAATTAAAATTAAACAAGTTGACATATTTAAAACCACTGGCCTGTGCGATAATAATTTAGGTTAAATACGTCAGGAATTAATTGATTTGACAGCTTGTCAATTATTCAACGTATAAGGAGGCCTCACAAATTATTCAATTGTCTGTCTTACTGTAATATATTAATTTGAGGAGCACATATACAGTAATCGAGTGAACCGCTCTAAGGTGGTGCCCCTTATACAAAGAACAGTTATCAAATTTTTGCTCGTCCCAAATCGCAGCCCCATTTCTTGAAGGACATCCAATGTGGCCGCTCAATTCGGAAAAACGCCGTTTCAGGCGAGCTGACACAGTGCAATGGAGAAACCGGAAATTCAGCAACCAACCGAGAGATACAGAAATACAAAGGAGCTAATACAACGTGAAAGGATCCCACAGTCAGACTTCCAAATGAAATGGACTTTGAAGTAAATACGCCCCAGTTCAAATGATGATGCGATCATGAGTGACGTTCATAGTTGATATCTACGTATGTAAAGCAATCTGATAAAATAGCCAAAATGCTTAGAGAATGGTGTGGGGCCATCGGGTCCGAGCTCAAATTGCACCAAAGAAGCAGGGAGAACGCATCGAAACATGAAAGACGAAATATGGGGAGTCAATTGGTGTGCTGCAACAGTTCAAGAAAAGTTTGGGAACGAGGAAAATGACCTGCTGGTGCCACCGATGGTTAGTGAGAGCAATGGATGTATAGAACGGTCATGCCTCTTAGGGAAGAAGAGAGACAGTGGTTCGTCTGAAAGTAGAAGAACATGCAAGGGACGTCCGGAGGAAGGAGTGTTGAAGGAACTTGAATTCGACAATACAATCTCCAACTTTGAACGATGTCAATACCCGCTCCTCTCTCAGATGTCAGATCAACTTGTCAACACCCGTCAGGTTCAGTGGCGTGACCAGGGCACGGTTAAGCACGTTTCATATGACGGAGAGTGTCAGACAGCACTCAGATCGACTCAGAACAGGGGTGACCAAGCAAAGTCGATCAGCCACAGTGGGCATTCTACCACGATGGGAAGGCAATGAGCGTTAATGAGCGCTAAATGAGCAATTGAAACGGCTAGTAAATAGCGAGCTTCGTAAAAAAAAGGATGACCGGACTCATTACGGCGGCCCGTCGGCCCCCGTCGGGACGACCAACCTCACTAAGCCTTCTCCATCACCACAGTCTGCTGTCACTCCCGAATACACACTGACACCCCTTGTTTCAGCGAGTTTAAAGCAAGTTTCGTCCCACTAGTTGGAATAACACTTGATTTTGATAGGTGTGCATAGATTCTTTACTCTTTGGGAGATAGCTATGTTCCGCGATTCACGGGAACTCAGTCAAATGGCAACCCCTTCAGGGCGGATACTGTAACAATCAAACATCACCCGGCCAAGATGTTAGTGAGTCATTCATGTTGTTGCTTGGTTTCACTCTCAGTCGTGTAGGCTGACATGTCCTTTCAATATGCAAGCAACGGATTCGGAATCATTCACGGAAGACGCGCTCCTTGCCTCCTTGACCAAAATTCCGAAAGATTCATAATGACAGGCGGTGTGTTATCAAATTCGTTGCATCGATTGGACACTCATAAAATACCTCTTTCTGCTCGTTCTTTGTTCTTTATTCTTCCCTGCCTCAACAGCCCATGCCTCCATCGCCTCGTTGCCGTATTCTCATCTTTGACTTGGGAGATGTTCTTTTCTCCTGGTCACCAGTAACCTCGACTTCCATATCCCCGAAAACACTCAAGGCTATCCTTTCGTCTACCGTCTGGCAGCAATACGAATGTGGCAGACTCTCAGAGGAGGAGTGTTATCGCCACGTTGCTGAAAAGTTCTCTCTCGATCCTGACGAGGTCCGGCGGGCTATCCTCGATTCACGGGCGAGCCTCCAGCCGGATGATGCCTTCATTCGCTTCATTTCCGAGCTACAAGCAGATGCACAAGGTTCATTACGCATCTTCGCAATGTCCAATATATCAGCACCCGATTATATTGTCGTACGAGACAAGCCTGCAAAATGGGATATTTTCGAACGCGTATTCACGTCCGCGGCTGCAGGGATGCGAAAGCCAGACCTCCGGTTCTTCAAATACGTGCTGGATGAAATTAATGCCGAGCCATCGTTCATGGTATTCGTTGACGACAAATCGGAGAATGTGCTCGCTGCCCGCTCACTCGGCGTGAATGGGATCGTATTTGATGACGTCAAACGCGTACGACAAGCGTTGCGGTATTTCGTCAGTGACCCTGTGAGTCGTGGACTTGTGTTCTTGGAGGAACGAAGAGGAAAGTTGGACTCCGAGAACACTGTTGGGGAGCAAATTGCCGAGAACTTCACCCAATTGCTCATTTTGGAAGCTACTAGTGACAAGTAAGGGACTAGCTGCTTCGTGTGAGTCTCCGTGACTGATTGACTGATTGCTGTCTCTCTAGGAAGCTCGTCGATTATGTGCATCACTCTCGCACCTGGAACTTTTTTAAAGGTATCTAGCGCCGCTGCAGTGTCGATCTACATCTAACGTTCTTTTCGACAGAAAAAGCCTGTTACGGTGGATATCCTGACGATTTTGATACGACTTCCATTGGTCTTACGGTCACCCAGCCCGAAGACCATGTCGTCGACTCTGTTATGGACGAAATGCTCCAATATATGACAGAGGATGGCATTACAATGGTAAGAATGTCCACCCCAGATCCTCTCACCTGTAGTTAATCTGTTCTGGC
Organism: Lactifluus hygrophoroides; assembly: GCA_003314055.1. Lineage (NCBI taxonomy): Eukaryota > Fungi > Basidiomycota > Agaricomycetes > Russulales > Russulaceae > Lactifluus > Lactifluus hygrophoroides. The sequence goes on along the minus strand of QLPC01004142.1, from coordinate 24,941 downwards.
AAGACCTACTTTGACCCAGAGCGACCCCGCACCGATCCTGTGGTCTGTCTCAACATTCTAACTCTTTTCTATTCACGTGGGCGTGGGAGCGAGGTGGCCCAGACCCTGGAATGGGTGCTACGTGTGCTTGAACACCGGGCTTACCTCGAGGGCACCCGCTACTACGAAACTGCGGAGTGCTTCCTCTATTTTGCTTCAAGATTCCTGCGCACCACTACGGATACTTCTCTCCACGCGCGGCTCGCCCCTCTCCTGCGTGAGCGCATCCTTGAACGCGCAGGTGCCCCCGGAGACGCACTAGCGTTATCTATGCGTGTGCTAGCAGGTGCTGTTGTGGGTTTGCGCATGGAGCGGGACCTCGCGGCGTTGCTACCTTTGCAGTGTGAGGACGGCGGATGGGACCTCTCGTGGGTGTACAGGCAGGGCTCGTCAGACATCAAAATTGGGAACCGGGGGCTGACCACGGTACTCGCGTTGAACGCCCTCGCTTCACTGGAGCCGCAGCCACAGGTGGAGGTGTTGTCGCTTCCCCCATTGCCGCGGCCCCAGTCCCCTTTGCGGACGAAAGGAGAACATGACTTCTCCGCCAGTGGCATTGCTAAGGGTGTCTATGCGTACCTCTTTCCGAGGGCCAATGCTACACAGTAAGTCGGGATTTAGCCACGATCAGAGCAGAAGGAATGGCTCGATGGTTGTTCAAAGAGTTGATGAGTACCCTGATGGTACTGAGGGTGTAGATTAGACTGTATCTATGAGTTAGGGCCCCCAACTAGTTCCGTGCCGTGGGAACTCGCGTGTGAATATGTGAACGTGCGTGATTCAGCAATGCTGGGTGGCGCGGAAAATCATGACCACGTTTGGCCTGATATGCAGCCGATCGAATCTCGTATCTAGCAGTGATAACGGCGACGTATTATTTCCCCGAGCTGATGCGCGCACTGCGCACGTACTACCCTGACAGCGCGAGCGCGAGAATGCAGGAGATTACGTGATGTGCACCCCATGGAAATGCTGCTACAGTTGTTGTCTTCTTCAGCTTTAAAAGTTCCACAGTGTTCAATGGCACTCTGTTGAGGTCTCAATAAGACACTGACTCATGATGCTGCGCACTTTGATCGTAGGCGAGACCTGAAGTTCCCCTGAAACATTGTTATGATTCATGCATTAGATCATGAGATGCTGAGACGGATCGCTGAGAGCCTGAGACGCACATTCGAAAGTGTGGTGCCACAGATGGGGGTGGACCTGTCAAGACAGGGACGCGGCACCAATTGATTCCAAGGAACTGACGCCCCTTCTCGGTATCTATGTCCACAGTTCTTTCTGACCACTTTCCCTGCAGGGCCTGCACGCTCCTACCACTAAAGTTCGTCGGATCCTTTCAAGAGGGATAAGCAGTCAACTCCGTTAAGGTAATCCGGTAGAGTACCCCCACGACTACGGCGCGCATCTACTCGGTTTCATACGAAAGTAGCATGTGATCAATGAAGGCAGACAATTGAATTTGATTAATTGACTTAGAAGGGTCGGTAAGCCAAAATAAAGTTATTACACACGGTCACAGTGCCACACAAGCCACTCCAGACCGTTGCCACTCCGAGGTTTTGTAGTGGCGACATTTTTAGTGAAGCGGCAGTGGGCCGCTCAATAAGTCCGGCGCAAGGTGAAAGGGAATGTCAGGACACGATAGCATTGTGCCTGATATAAAGAACGGCCATCAAATTTCTTCTTTCAGAATGATAGCTCAGTTTTCAATTCCGAACCGAAGGGAGAGTTTAAGGCTGGCTACACCATCAGATTCGGGCTTGGACAGATTAGGCTCTAAATTTCTGGCAGATACCACAGGCAGCGCCAGTTGTCAAATAATGGTAGGCGAAGAGAAGCTAGTCTGACTCAGAATGAAACCGGAAATTCAACACGCAACCGATGCTACTGTGAGTGAGAAGACAGGCAACAAGTGGGAACCAAGATTTTCCGGACTTGCAGCCTGACCGGAGGTGACCCAACGTCCCTGGAAGGGGAATCGACGGAGGAGAGCACTGGCATTGGCAAATACTTGAACGAACTTGAACCTTTGTAGACACGCTACGGACCTACGGTAGCACGGTCATACCCTCGGTCCATCACGTTGATGACCGTCCGATGGAAATGACTTGAAGTACGACACATGTCTGTGCCAATATGAAACGTTCACAGCTCACATTTTTTAGGAGTATCGTGGTGTGGATTGTAAACATCACGATTGCTTGCTTTTTTTTTTTTTTTTTGAATGCAGACCCCAGCAAGCCTTGATCGATCTGATCACGCAATGAATCAGCCGAACCAGTTTGATCCCGGGCGGAGCTTACAATACGGTCTACAAAACCAACGCCCTGGCGATCTTGTCACTTGTCACAGTGATGCAAGCCGGCGGTCACCGTGAGTCCGCGACGGTGTTCCATCTATTCCCCATTTATCGAGGCTTTTTGAACGGCTTTTGGATCACATCACACTTTTGTTTGTACTAATGCTTACCACGATCCGTTTTCCATGGGAAATGTGCATTTAGGACTCATCAAAGCGAGTTACACACCTGAACTAAACCGGTAGCTGCCTTCAGCCACTGAAATTCGGCGCTGATAGCGAAACACCAAGTGAACTGCTCAATGAAGTCTGGTAAAAGTCATGAGTTGACAGTTGTCTCGATGGAAAGGAATGCTGGTATGTTGTACCTGATAGGCCACAGAATGTTGATCAAACTTTCGTTATTCAAGATCATAGTCCAATTTTTCGAAGGGGACTTCTATAGTTACCACTCGCATTATGGCTCAGACAGATGCGACTCAAGATATGTGGCAAGCTATTGGCCGAAAGCGTGGCTCTGAGCTGTCACATCACTTGGCAAAGCATTGGCAACTATCGCAAGCTAGTAATTCCCTTCCATAACGAGATCTAGAAATTTGAAGGTAGCAGAGAGGGAAGGGATCCTCACAGAAGGATACTGAGAGTCTCTCAGACCGAAGCGCAGCTACAGGTTATCCTACCAAGGGATTAATACAAGAAAGTTCCGAGAGCACTCAACACTCAGAGCATCGGAATATAGCGTGAGTCTACTGGTATGCTACGGCCATGACCGGATGATCGTCAAATGGACTTTGAACTATAGCACGTTTCGGTGCCAATAGAAAGAAAGTTTAATGTCCACCCACCGCACTCAGGGTCATGAAAGTGGAGCACGTTTTGCAAGCTAATGTTCTGATCATTCTGAATTGATTAGGCTCCATCTTGGATAGCGTACATGCCACGTATCATAAACCTTGGAATAAATGCGGTCAGAGCGATGATGCGTGTTTGCCGGCGGCCCGGCCCGCGTGGTCTTTCCACGAACACCGTCACTTGTCGCCTAATCCCCGTTCTTCATGCATCATGATTCCAATGACTTGGTCCGGAAAGCTGCCTATAGATTCTTCTCTCCTTGGAGCATACTTACGCCATACACTGGAGACGCTCACAAGCGCAGATTTTTACACCTTTTTCTCGGGCTACATCGGTTAGATTCGTACCTTATGCAGATCCTCGGCGATCAACTGAATCTGTAGGAGATGGCCAAGGTCTCCTACTCTACAATTCGATGAACCTAATATGGACTGAAACTTGGATCCCGATGCGAATTCTTTCGGGGCTGCGCAGAATCATGACCTAAAACACTTAAGCCGTGTTTGTAAGGTAGTTTTTGGTACCATGGACCCTGCCAGTGGGCCAGTGTGATACAAAATTGTCGGTCATCAAATTAATCCACTATAACTGCAACCGTCGCGCATAAAATGCATTACGCCCCAATCTCTGCTGCTCGTTCTCCCTCAGAATTATACTCTGTCTTCATATCTCATGTCTCTATCGCCTCGCTGTCGAATCCTTATCTTTGACTTAGGAGACGTCCTCTTCTCCTGGTCGCCAGTAACCTCGACTTCCATATCCCCGAAAACACTCAAGGCTATCCTATCCTCCACAGTCTGGCAACAATACGAATGTGGCAGGCTCTCAGAAGACGAATGTTATCGCCTCGTTGCCCAAAAATTTTCTCTCAACCCTGACGAGGTTCGCCAAGCAATCCTTGATGCGCGAGCAAGCCTCCAACCCGACGATGCCTTCATTCATTTCATTTCCGAGCTACAAACGGAGGCAAAGGGCTCGTTGCGCATCTTCGCAATGTCAAATATATCTGCACCCGATTACGTGGTCGCACGTGGCAAGCCTGCGAAATGGGACATCTTCGAACGCGTATTCACATCTGCAGCTGCAGGGATGCGAAAGCCAGACCTCAGATTCTTCAAATATGTGCTCGAAGAAATCAAGGCCGAGCCGTCGTCAGTGGTATTCGTTGATGACAGGTCGGAGAATGTGCTCGCTGCCCGCTCACTCGGCGTGAATGGTATCGTCTTCGACGATGTTAGATGCGTACGGCAGGCGCTCCTGTATTTTGTCAGCGATCCTGTTAGCCGCGGGCTCGCGTTCTTAGAAGCCCGAGCTGGTCGGCTGGAATCGGAGACCAATCTGGGCCAAGAGGTTTCTGAGAATTTTGCCCAGTTACTAATCTTGGAGGCTACGAGTAACAAGTATGTCTAACTTTCTCTCATTCGTCCCTTTTTGTTCTTGTTGACTGATCGCGGTCTGATTAGGAAGCTGGTGAATGTTGCGTATCAATCTCGTACCTGGAACTTTTTCAGGGGTGAGTAAGCGCCAGCGAGGCGCCCAGTACCACCAACATCTGTCTGACAAAAGGGACTTCTGATAGAGAAACCGGTGTTCACAACGAACGAATTTCCCGCGGATATGGATACTACTTCGATTGGTCTCACGGTAATCCAACCTGAAGACAATGTGGTCGATTCTATCATGGACGAAATGCTTCAGTACACGACAGAAGATGGGATTACAATGGTGAAAAAAAAGTCTGGCTCAGATACTCCCACCAGTACTAAATCAGTTGCACCAGACGTATTTTGACGCAGAGCGGCCCCGCACAGATCCCGTCGTCTGTCTCAACATTCTGACCCTCTTCTACTCACGTGGCCGTGGGAGAGAGCTGGCAGAGACCCTTGAATGGGTGTTGGGCGTGCTCGAACATCGGGCTTATCTCGAGGGCACTCGTTACTATGAAACTGCAGAGTGTTTCCTCTTCTTCGCTTCGCGACTCCTGCGCACCACTACAGATACTTATCTCCACGCGCGGCTCGCCCCCCTCCTGCGTGAACGGATCCTCGAGCGGGCAGGTGTGCCCGGAGATGCATTAGCGTTATCTATGCGTGTGCTGGCAGGTGTTGCTGTAGGATTGCGGTTGGAGCGAGACCTCGTGGCATTGCTGCCTCTGCAGTGTGAGGACGGTGGTTGGGATGCCTCCTGGATATACAAGTATGGGTCATCGGATGTCAAGATTGGGAACCGTGGGCTGACCACGGTGCTCGCGTTGAACGCGATCGCTGCATTGGAGGCGCAACCACAGTTGGAGTTGTTGTCGCCTCCCCCGACACCGCGGTCGCAGTCCCCTTTGGGAGGAAAAAGAGGATGGAGTTTCTCTGCCAGTGGCATTACTAAGAGCATTTATGCGTACCTCTTTCCTGACGACGGTGCCATCAAGGATGCAGGCATTGCAAGGTTTTAGCACACGCTACAACCAGAGCGTCAGGAACGAATAGGTAGACCCTCAAGAGTAGATGGATTTGCTGTCGGCATGCTTAAGGCCCGGGCCTGGCAACATTGCGAGTCGAATCTATCAACTGTTGGTCAGTGAGCCGTCAGGTTTTTAAAGTATAGTGGGGCAGGAAATCTTTGAGTAGCACTGTAATACATACTTAGGACCTGGTATTTATAAATGCTGTGCTTGATTAGCTTCCCTTGGCGAATTTTTCAAACAGTGAAAATACTGCTTGATTTCTGAAAGATCTTGAGCAAGAAAAAAAAACATTTAGAACCCTCGTATGTAGGACCTTCTGCAAGACTATGAGCATAAGCACAACCTAAAAAGTGAAGGGAATACTGATGCATAATCACCGCACTCACGAGATCAGGGTAACATGGATACATTGTAATAAAACAACCTGAGAACGATGGAGAACGTAGCAAATCCCTAATTACAAGCTATCACAGATTCTATTTTCTTGGCCAGGAGATTGCCAAAGCGCGCGCTTCCATTGACTTCCATCGCCGCAATGATAGTAAGTGGCGATCGCCACAAGTGAGTGAGGCGCAACCGATTTGACTCCCGAAGCCCACCAGCTCACATACCCACACAGTGCGCATGCAAATCGTAGAAGACAACAATGGGTATCTCGCGAGTAGAAGCGCTCAACGCGCGCCGATTCATCGCCGTGATCACCGCCGATAGCAGGCACCTGATTGTGGTTAGTACCTTCCAAACCTGAAGCCTGAAGGACTGAATCTGCAACTCCTCCAACAGCTGATGTACTGCCACCCAGAGCCGGGTGTACGCCAGTCGTTCCCGTGCTTCTATCCGCACGTCTCGCCCCACCGTGCGACCAGCACCAGCAGCTTCAGCAGCATCAGAATCTGCCGTATCCCCTGGTGCAAGAGATGCCACTCGCGAGCAAGTCGCAGAGTCACTCGTATCATGCGAGGCCGTGCTACTCTGCCCGTGCGCGTCAGGCGCGTTGTCGCAGGGGACCACTACTACCGCTCCTTCTATGTCGCCCTATGCTATCACGTGAGCTCGTCAAGCTGCGCGCGGCGCTAGGCGCACTGGCAGCGCTGGGGAGTCCTAATCCCCGGGTTGGACTGCCCAGTTGCTGCATCTCTCGTATTATATTGCAGATGGTTGTGATGTCCCACTGCTGTGTGGTAATGCGGAGTGCTTCCTCTTCTTCGCTTCGCAACTCCTACGCACCACTACAGATACTCACCTCCAAGCACGGCTCGCCCCCCTCCTGCGTGAACGGATCCTCGAGCGGGCAGGTGTGCCCATTGGCGTTGTCTATACGTATGCTGGCGGCTGTGGCTGTAGGATTGTGGTTGGAGCGGGATCTGGGAGCGTTGCTGCCTCTTCAGTGTGAGAACGGGGGGGTGCCTCCTGGATTTACAAGTACGGGTTATCTGATATCAAGATTGGGAATCGTGAGCTGAACACGGTTCTCGCATTGAACGCGATCGCTGCACCGGAGTCGCATGGATTTGTCGGCCCGGGCGTACTCGAGGCCCAACATGACTCGGACCTATCAATCGTTGGCTAGTGAGCTGTCAGGTTTTTAGAGTACAGTGAGGCAGAAATTCTTTGAGTAGCACTGTAATATGCTTCGGTAAATGGACCCTGGTATCTATGAAAGCGTTGCTTGACTAGCTGGGCTTAGTGATCGCCCAAAATTGTCATTGCAGTGAAAATCTTCAAGATTGGACTGTTTGGACGTCATTATCACATTCTTGAAAGACTTGAAGCAAGAAAAATTTAATTAGGATCTTCGTATATGACCTTCCAGGTAAGAGCACATCAAAAAGTGAAAAGAATTACACAGCGCATACCAATCGTAGAAGACAAGAAGGGGTACTTCCTGCGACTGGGGGACTGAATACGCACCAATTCATTACGGCGGTCACCGCCGATAGCAGGCATCTGATTGTAGTTGGCACCTTCCGAACCTGAAGATGCACTCCTCCAGCAGCTGGTGCACCCACCCCGAGCCGGGCACCAGTCTGTCACCAGTCTTTCCCACGCTTCTATCCGCGTGCCACACTCGCCACTGCGACCGGCACCAGCTAGAAATCCACCGCATCTCCTGATGCAAACGGCGCCACTCGCGAGCAACTTGAATAGAGTCACTCGCATTGTCGCAGATGACCTCTACTACCGCTCCATCTATGCGCGCTTATGCTATAATATCGCGTCAGCCCGTCGAGCTGCGCGCGGCGTTAGGCGCAGCGTTGGGGAGTCCTGGCCCCCAGGCTGGACCGCCCGCGTTGCTGCAGTGCATCTCTCGTTGTACAATGACTGTTGCATTATATCGCGGATAAGGAGGCACGTGTACGAACGCGCATCTTGCAGGAGTCGGAGGATGTCATTAGTCCGTCCGCGGATATTCGTGGCGTCGCGCTGCTCCGCGGTGATAGGTGATTCTGTTACTCTGGAGGGTTTTATGGACACGCAGATATGGATCATAGATTGTGAGGAACCGGTGTGAGTGGTAGACTCTCGATAAGAACCTGCTAGTCAAGTCGAACAGTTGAACGTTGAACATTCAACTGCGTCATAGAGCGTCTATCGGGCTGGAAGGGACTCCCGTACAGTACTTTGAAGTCAGTTCTCTCTCGTCCTCTTCAGTGGTATCGGAGTTGTAGTCGGACTCTGAAAATATGAACATAGAGTTTCTCCAACTCAGCGCCATCGGAGCTAGACGCAGCTGGACGGCCTATCTATGTCAATTCAGGTACGAAGCTTTCCTTGGGTTGTGTCATTCGTCACTGGCACCGTGGGGACAGGGCGCGCTCGTTGTCTCGCCACCATTACTCTTATCTATCACTCTGCCCTGGGATGGGTAGAAGGTGAATACTGTAGCACAGGAAGGGCGAACGATCAACTAATGCCAGTGCCTGTTCTGCTTTTCTCACCGTGCACCCTTCTAGTCCCAGTTGCGACCCACCACAGCCCTGTCTATTTTCTAGGCAACGGTTCACTCAGTACTCACTCTAGACATGTGATAGGGCGGCTCTGTGATTTTCGGTGCACCTTAACGGATGTCAAGAATATGTGATCATGTGGGGATGTCCCTGGATGGTACCTACATGGGCGCACCACCTGAGTGTCAGCCATGTCACCGTTTTGGTCAAATATAGTCGGGCAGAGTTTGTCCGTTTGGAACCACTGCCAGTGTCTGTTCTGCTCTTCCCACCGTGAGCCCTTCCAGTCCCAGTTGCGAGCCACCACAACCTTGTCTATTTTCTAGGCGACGGCTCACTCGGTACTTGAGACATGTGATGAGGCGGCTCTGTAATTCTCGGTGCACCTTGATGAGTATCAAGAATATATGGTCATGTGGGAATGCCCCTGGACGGTACCTACATGGGCGCACCACCTGAGTGTCGCCCATGTCACCGTTTTGACCAAATATAGTCGGACAGAGAGTTGAGATAAGAACAGTCCTGGTATCAAGTAGAGGAGTCGGTGGTTTGGCTCAGTGAAAATTCTTTATTTTACCCACATCTTGAAGTCGGAACTACTCCCTCGTCTTGCCTCCTGTTATCATCAGTACGTCCATATTCTTTTCCGACCTTTCACTCAGCCCTTCTCACGCAAAAACCAATCACGCTAGGCCCAATAACGTGTGTCACTTGCTAATTCCCCTTCGCTCTGATCCCTCTTGCTTCAATGGTATGTCACATGCCAGAACAATGTTCGAGGACACGGTGCAATCCAGCCTTTACGTTTAGCTTGCAGGGCTCACATTCGGCCGCTCGACCGTCTTTCGACTTCTCGTGGTGCTTTTTGCATCACAACTTGGCTTGGCCGGAATCCAAGCCATCGGCTGTTATGACGATTCATCAGGCGTGCTCCTCAATGGATTAAAGACGGACTTTCCGGACGACTTTCCCGGCTCCTACCTTGAAACCTCCGGCATGAGACCCGAGTCCTGTGGTCGGTTTTGTGCCGGATTGGGCTACAGCTACTGTGGAGTTGAGTCTGGGGATCAATGCTTCTGCGGCAATAACCAACCTCCCGATTCGTTGAAGACTGCGACCTGCGACACTCCATGTCCTAAACACACACAGGAAAAATGTGGTGGAACTCGGGCATTACAAACGTACTCTATCACCCCTCCTGCAGATGCCGCCATGTGCACAATCTGTACCTTTACTTGCGACTTCTGCTCTTTCGATGACAAGGTTAAATTTGCATGTGGCATAGTGAAGAAGTTTTGCACAAAGGGTGCCAAGAGCGGCTTGCCCGCTAGGATATGTGAATTGGCAGAAATTACGGTGTGTACTGTAGGAAAAGTACTGACCAAACTTGACTGTACTATCAAGACCGTAGTTGGTTGTAAATGCTCGGATCTCTCGCAATATTGTTGATAACTGAAAGGGTTTTAGCTAGTACTTGGTTCATGTGCGTTAACGAGACAATTTGGTATCGACATAACAAGCTTGTCATAGGAGATGGATTGTACTAGTAGTATATACAGATTATGAAACGTTGCTGGTTCTTGTGCGACCTTGCCATTTGATCACAGTCGCCATTATCTACCTATCTAGGCATGATCGATGACCAAGCTCAGATGTTCTCAATCCGGATCTGAGTGACTACGTGGTGTTTCTATACTAGGTGAGGCACAAGACGAACTCGATGATCGATATTTGTTGGCAATTTGATTTCGGACGCAAATATTATACGCCAAGTAATATATCGATTCAAATTCCAGCTTGTTTTGACCACGTCCGATGCTAGTGCTCGTGTCACTGGCCGTACCACGTTCTACTGTGCTACAGTCGTTTTCTATCTATTCCTATCGTACCAATCGACACCTGACTACTTTCTTTTGTCTGCACCTTTAACCAACGAGTCATTCAGGAACGAGCGTGCCAACCATGCTCAACCTGCGCGTGCAATGCGGGATTACGGGAGATCGTTGGGTGATTGAAAGACCGCTCTAACGACACGCTGCGGGTGAAATGGAAACGGGCTAACTTATTTGCGGAGGTATCGCTTGTAAACCTCGTTGTGCGTCTCTTCTACGTACGGATATCCCAGCTCGCGTAAAAACTCGCCGAATTGTGCCGAATCTTCCTCGGGTGCCTGGATGCCTGCCAGCACCTTGCCAAGATCTGTGATAAATCCCCCCGATCGGTCAGTGCTCCCAGATATCGGGGTGACGGTTTGGGGAATCCTGCGCACCGGCGCCATGATTCCGGTAGTGGAACAGCGAGATGTTCCACCCCATGTTACGGAGCGACGAGAGGAATTTTCGCAGAGCACCCGGGCGCTCAGGAAACTCTGTTGTTGTTTTTTTTTTAAATTATCAGAAGACATTGCGCGGGAAGAGCTATCGGTGTCGGAAGATATCGCACCAAATCTAAAGATGCGCTCGTTGGGCACGTCAGACGCCCCGCCGATCATGTAGCGCGCGTGACTTTTCGCCATCTCGTCGTCGCTGATATCGTGTCCTTTCATGTCTCCGCGTTCAAGTTCAGCCAATACGTCTGCAACCTCCTTGGCACGCGATGTGGTCTCGAGCTGGAAAGAAAGGAAGACATGCGCGCGGTCGGGAGCATTGTGCCTGTAAATGAACTCGGTTACGGCGCGCGGGTGTATAACCGTGTGTAGGGCGAAAAAGCTGGGGAGGAACAGGACACCCAGGTTGTCTCAGAGAGGAAAGGACATTCGAGCTTGGATGTGCGTGACGCACCTGCCAGGTTTTTCGGGTATGTCCACGCTGAGTAGGGCCTCGCGCCCTTCACCGAGCGCCGCACGTTCGGCCACGAATCGCAATCGATCGAAATTCATGTTTGCACCACTGATCACGGCGACAAACTTTTTCTCCGAACCAATGAGTCCGTTATCCGAGATGTACCTCTTCAATCCGGCCAACGCCAGTGCGCCCGCAGGTTCTGTGACGGAGCGCGTCTCTGTCCACCAACAATGCCAAGGGTCACACCATATAACGGAAGGAAATAGAGGGGGGGATAAAAGAAAAAAGAAAAGAAGCGTACCTTCAAATATATCTTTGATAGCCGCACAAATCTCGTCATTGTCGACTTTGACAATGTCGTCGAGCAGCTGCTGACATATGCGGAACGGCTCTTCGCCGACGATACGCACGGCAGTCCCATCGCTGAACGGACCGACCTCAGCAAGCGTGACGCGCTCGCCCTTCTCCAAACTGCGCGCCATCGCATCGCCATCGAACGTTTCCGCACCAATGACGCGCGTACGCGGGCTGCCAATACGCTTGACGTATTCGCAAATGCCAGCGACGAGACCTCCCCCACCGATGGCACCAAAAACGGCGTCGAGATGCTCAGCATCAGGCAGCTGCTTGAGTATCTCCATCCCGACGGTGCCCTGGCCCGCGATCACGAGCGGGTCGTCGTACGGCGGCACGAACACGAGGTCGTGCGCCGTAGCAAGGCGCGCGCACTCGGCTTTGGCCTCGTCAAAGTCCGCGCCGTGGAGGACGACTTTGGCGCCGAGGCGAGCGACGTTGCGGACTTTGATCGTGGGGGTGCCTTTTGGCATCACGATGGTGCAGGGGATGCCGAGTCGCGAACCCGAGAGTGCGACTCCCTGCGCGTGGTTCCCTGACAGATAGCCACGGGTGGGTGGACGTCAGGACTGAGTGTTATACGTGTGTGCGTGCGAGCACGTGCGCACGCAGGGCTAACGGCTAACCGGCGCTACAAGTGACGACGCCCTTCCATCGCTCGTCCTCGGAGAGGCTAGCCATAAAGTTGTAAGCACCACGAATTTTGAAGCTGAAGACCTCATGGAGATCTTCGCGCTTGAGATAAATCTGATTCCCAAGCCTTGCGCTGAGATTTGGGGCGTGCACAAGTGGCGTCTCTTTGAGGATCTCGTACACTTTGGAAGTCAAGATGAGACGGAGATAATCTGGAGTCTTGGTGGGTAGAAGGAGGTGTTGAGGAAGACGTGGGTACGACACGGGATCTGGTGCGCTCGAAGAGTATTCCAGTGTCATTTTTTAACATCCAGAGTAGAGTGTAGGTAACAGCAAGTTGGGTATGTTTATTTATGTAATCAATCGATCTATAACTATTATCCGAACTTGCAATTTGCGAGTTAGCTGATCAGTCCGGCGTTCGTCCGGACACAACGGCCACGCCACTGAGTCCACTTTGAGGAGCACGGTATGCTGGGTTGACATGAAGCATGAACAGTGACCGACTTATCCTCGGTGGTTTTCGCTCCCAGAATTGGGCGTAAGTTAATATTATGTAATTTACATTCAACTAATTTGGCATAGATGACGTAAAAAGAGAAAAAGGGACCCGACCTGTATCACGTGATTTGACGTCAATATTATTGGACCAAAACATAGAAAAATAAAAGGGAAAAAAAGTGTCGTGGGCGAGGGAGGGTCACGGCAGCGGGTAAATGGGGATTCACACGGACGGGCGTCAAGGATGAGGGAATCGCATCGGAATGGACAGGCGCCACCCACCATCGCAATGGGTGATGTGCTCTGAGATGAGATGAGAAACATTCGTATCTATCGAGAAGGCAACGCAGCGAATGGCAGCAACGTGGAAATTCTACGTTTCTTGACTGCTTTGGCCGTGTGTGAGAAAGCGCCATGGATGAAGAGAGGAGAAGAGAGTGAAGATTCGGCGATTGAACTGCGCCAGCCCTAAAGAGGTGAAGCCTTTGGCCCCGTTTGCTAACTTGCGAGTTGCCGTGCCGCATCCCGTATCCCGTGCTCGCGCTCTCTCTTTTTTTATCCCTTTCCCTCGATTCATGGCCCAAGTCTCACTGATGGGCCCACCCCTCTCCCCAAGAGAGACGCGACGCTCAGGAAGACGCAGTGCCCCTTCCGGCTCAAACAGCGCCTCAAAGTCCCCAGACTCCCCCAGCTCAGAGTCTGCCCCCCGCCTCCCAGTCGTCAACCGCTCCTCCTCTTCCGCCTCTTCTCGCAAGCGTACAAAGCAGGAAGACCAAGACGACCCCCCGGACGAGCCTCTCAAGAATGCCTCAAACGGCACAACCAATGGTGTCACTCCCATTCAGAACGGCAACGGGCGCACCAAGCGAAAGGGCAAGGAGAAAGAAAAGCCCGTTCTCGGCCTCGCCATAGAATCTATCATGGCCCAAGGAGAACGCTCTGACATCGTACTCGACCTCAACGGAGAACTCGAAGTCGAGGAGGAGGAACAAGGCGTCACGCGTTGTGTGTGTGGCAACGCAGGTATGTCCACTTCTCTCCTTCACGCCCTGTGATAAGTCTCTACCGCTCGCCACTATCCCTCGGTGTTATTTCCTTCCACGGGACGCGAATCCCCTACGATCGCATGGCCCATTAGGTGGGATGCCGCGATGTTCGCCAACATCGGCGCTTAGCCCTAGATTACCCCCCACAATGAACCCCCCCCCCTTCTTCCTGATCGTCTCCCACATCCGCACTAGCCGGCCTGAGCCACATCCCTCCTGTCATCTTCCCTGAGAAAACAGTCTGACCCGTTCCTCTTGATTCATAGGTGATGATGACGAAAGTGCTGGCGAGTTTTTCGTCCAATGCGAAATGTGCAACGTTTGGCAGCATGGACAGTGCATGGGTATCCGAAACGAAGATGCAGTCAAAGCAGATCACTATTATTGTGAACAATGCAGGCCTGACCTACACGTCGAACTTCTCAAGTACGCCACCACTACGCCCACTTTGATTGCGCCCACTGATGGCTGTGTGTCCTGATGATGTATAGGAGACTAGCCAAGCGACCCCGGGATCGTCACCCATCCTCTAATTCTCATACCAACGCAACCTCTGCAAACCGTAAATCTCGCTCGCATTCACCAGCTCATCAAAAACCTCAGAAACGGCGAAATACCATGAATAGTCGTGACGCGGCATACGACGAAATGATGGCCCTGCTCGTGGAACACACCGCAACCGAAGCAGCGACAGCTGGTACCGCGCAATCGCCGACTAGTCCTATCAATGGGAGCATTAATGGGCTAGCAGAGGGTGATGAGCCGGTACCGAGTCCCACCACCATGAAGAAAAAGCGAAAACGGGGTTCAGAAGACGCGTCAGTCGGCCCGACCTTGGTTCATTTGGGTTTGCGTGGTTAACCCGTTTGCT
>QLPC01004134.1:1473-12211 GCA_003314055.1 Lactifluus hygrophoroides | reverse complement strand
GCCACCGAGTTCTTTCTATGCACGTTTTGATAAAATCTCCGAGACTCCCTACTGTACAGTACTAAGATAGGGATAGTTTTGATTGTCGCAAGAATATTAAGTGGACACGTGGTTGCTTTGACGGTCCCCTGATGGTTACCCGAGCATGCACATCCGTCGTTCAATGGAGCGGGCAGGAAGAGACTACGGTCCATGACGTAAATGCCGTACGTTTATATAGTTTGAGTGCGGCTGCAGATTTTTCTTCATTCAACCCGACCACCATCATCCTCTCTCACAGTGAGACGGTGCAGACGATTGTTGTCGTATCTTTGGCTATCATGTGCCTGCATTCTTGCACACGCAGCGAGGCTGCATCCCTCTCACTCTATCATCAATCTCCTTCACTTCACTTTCCTTCTCCTTTGGTCCTTCAAGCGTCTACCCTCCGGCTTTTTTTCTCGCTCCACCTCACCACGAATCGAGAGTTTCTGTTGCATGGTGAGTAGTATTCCGTTATGTGTGTGAGATGATGGGGTGGGGTGGCAAGAGATAGTCACAACAACTGGATACCATTCTTCCACGCTGCAGTCAGTGGGCGAGTGGCCGGGTGGTGACATCGGTGCTCTTTCACGCTGCAGGTAAACAGACCCCGGGGGGAGTGCGGCCACGTAATCCAGCCTGCCATTGCCTTGAGCATCGAGCGGGCGAAATCCGTGTTTCTGTGGAGTGGATGATACGCGACATGCTCATTTAGGTTTTGACAGTACCCATCCCACGCACAATGGATCTAGATGTGGATGTTGCCCTTATTGGCCATGAAGAAAGTGCTCAGCACTCGCCCACGCCGGATGACATGAGTAAGCGTTGAAGCGAGAATGTGAGAATTGTTCACATTTTTGCAGTATTGCTTTTTATGTGGAAATGGCGGGGGCTTGTTGCTGTGCGATAAATGTGGACGCGCCATCTGTTTTGGTGTAAATGGTTGCTTGGTTCTCCCCGATACCGAACGCTGCAAAGACCCCGATATCCTCTTCGTGTGTCCTGCCTGTCATCAAATAGAGGATCGTAAGGCAGCGGCACCATATCATGTATGTTTGAATGCATAATATTCCTGTGCGCGGTTTTGAACTCATTGGCCTCCAGGGATTTTACCTTGCTTCAAATAGCGGCACTAATGACATGAGTGTTTTTCGCCTCACACCCGCTTTCACATCCCCGGCAAGTGTGCGTGGCGCTGCACAGCTGGTTCCACGATCAAGGCTTTGTGGAGATGGCGTCGCAATCCTCAACTTTCGACCCAAACACTTCGCACGCGATATTGGGAATCTTGGCAAGATCTTGGGGACATATGCTGGAGCTTTCTATCCTGCGGAGAGTAAAGATGCCCTGGTTGTTGAACACATTCTTTTCAACCTGGACAAAGGTCAAAACAGACACCAGTGTGCGATTAATAAGGCCATAGATCAGTTAACTGCAGCACGGTCAGCTCGTTCTATTATTGTGTGGTAGAGTCTCATTGGTGCCGTGCTACTATAGTTCCGCTTTAAAGAGAGTCGTCGTTTTGGTCACAGCACATGCAGAGGACGACACAGGTCACCTTGCGTGCTCAGTAAGCAACCATCTTCCCCTTGATGAGGTAAGTTACGTTCAAGTCTGTCACTCATGATGGTCCTGTCACAAATATCAAAGGTTCACTGAAGCTGATTAATCACTCTGATTGTCACAGTGGGTCACGCACGTTGTCACGAATTGTCTTATGGACGTGCTGAGAACACTGGACTCGCACTGGTTCTTCCTCTGTTGCGGTGCACTCATCAACGTGCGGCATTCCTTTGACAAGGTGGCGCATTTTATGAATGAGTATGAGGACTATTTATAATTTGGACTGCATTAATTCTGACTTTGGACCAGGGTTCGACCTGTGAATTTGTTTGCGTTTGATGCTCCTGCCTTTCACCCGATATATGCCACCACTTTTTTACTACACTTCTTCCATTCGATCATACTGGAGGGCAGGAAGTTCCACACTGTCGCCGGACTACTGCTAAGCGACTCACTTCTTTCACGGCACACAGGTGTTGTGCGCTTCTGGACCGATCTTTCGATGGAGAAGCGTTGTACGTTCAAGTGGGTGAACAGCTGCACTCGGCCGTGGGGGCACCCTGTGCCATATCAGTGCCCAGACTGCCATTGCATCCAGTCGTGGGATCAGAAGAGCTGGTTAGCGCACACCGATATGCGTGACAACGTCACAATGAGGTGCATACACGTAGGAGAGCATGGCAGATGTAACCATGTTCTCACTTTTCCTCGCCCTGACGTTCCGTTCCGGGTCGTGAAGCAGCCTGAAGGGGTCTGGGTGGCATTTGGGATTGGAAAATCAGAGACATTGTAGTAGGATTTGCGACGCAAGTTTGTTAGCCCTCATTTTGTGTGTCAGCTACGCAACTGGAGTGACAGTATGATAATTCAGTCGTAGTTTTGCTTAGGAAACCGTCTGAATGAATGAAAGGTATTTGGCCCTACTCGACCCAATCATTGACTGGGAAGTTACAGTCGCGGCAGTCAAATGATGCGTGGGAGACACTGGCCCAAGATGGAAGAGGACGAAAAATCATGCATTGGAGTGGGCACAGGGTTTTATCACACGATTCTTAGATGGAAAGCACCCAGGACAGATGGCTGTAGACACTGGGGGTTCTCTATGGGGTGTCTCGTCTCGCAGTGCTAAGTTCCTAGACAAGTTCTCCCTCCGAGGTGTTCAATATTCAACTGTAACCTGTCGATCACGTGATAGCCATGTCTTTTTCCAATCTCCCCATTTGGATACCTCAAAGCCACTGACCCATCAGCCGGGCCAGATCACACACATCTTCCTCTATCCCGACATTCCTGTTCATCTCTCTCCTCCTCAGCACCAAAAAGTCAACCAAATGTATAGACAATTTGGTTTTGCTGGCGGACTTTTTGTGCAGAAAAGAGTTTTCACCATCTATCATTATTGAACCCTCTAGCATTATCTCTGGAACTTGCGGATCAGATTTGGATTCGGGCCAAAGCGATTATCAAACCACTATGAAATAAGGAACGTATACCCAGCAATACGTAAGAGTGTATTGAAAACCTCAGGGCGAGAAGCACTTGGCACTTGGCAGGAAAAACTCGTCTTCAATATTTACGTAAGGGGTAGTGATTATGTCCTGGCGAAGTGGTAACACTGCAATAAAAGTATGGGTGATGCGCTGATTGGGCCACCTCCCCCATAAATAGCTGGATACGATGGAACGCTTGGTCTCACATATGAAGGCAGGAATTTAGTCACCTCCACCTGTAAAAGTGTGAGCACTTACGGGGACATCACGTGGTACGTGTCGGTGAATTAACCATATGAATGCTACAGAGCTGTAGGTGTGCGTCTTACAGCAGTTTGCATAATTGTAGACAGGTTTCAATTCTGCGTGTAGTGTGCCTCTGTTTGTAGTAAACACCTGAAAATGGAATGCCTGGGCGCTGTTTTGAGTCAGAGTTGGGCTGAATGCAACCAAGCTGGTGTGGTGAACACCACTTACATCAAATGAATTGAAAGCTGACAACAGGGGCGGAGCAGCTGTGTGATTGCGTCATTTCCCAACGGTCTCTGTCTGTTTGGATGACAAACAGAGGCGCATTCAGCCCAACTCTGACTCGTCAGAAACACCGCCTAGCATTCCATTTAGTGATGTGCCGGCCCGGCTTGGCCTGAAAGCCCCAGCTTTGGCCTGAGGCGGCTTTGGCTTCCTCAATTCCCAGGCTGGGCCAAAGCCGTCAAGGGCCTGGCCCTGGCTTGGCTTGGCCCAGGCCGCGGCTTTTAAATGTAAAACGTTCGTTTTTTCAATGACAGGCGTGTTAGTACTTAGGCTGAGTGGTAAGAAGGTTCTTGGTGTACAAGAAGCTATCGCCTCCTCATATCAAGAAAGCCAGACACGATCACCTGCCCCACTAACCGCATCCTCCTTGTAACGTAGGCCCAGCCGCGCTGCCGGACATGTCGAGATCGTGCGGGCATTGGTTTCAGGAGGTGCAGACATGAACCTCCGGGACAACGGGAATAGTGCCACACTGCATTGGAAGGACACATTAAAATAACAACGACAGCTGGTCTATTGATCATGACAAGTGCGGTACTTTCACCAATGTTCATGAATGTGTCCATCAAAACTCCCATGGGCCTGGGGCCTCCGAGCCAGGGTCTTCTCGGTCAACACTTACTGTAGTAGATTTCACAGATCTATTGTTACACCAGTAGACCCCTGAGCTTCCATCCCGCGAGTGTGTAATCTAGGGTTGCAGTATTCGAACTAGTTATTCAGTATTCAGTATGATTCATCTATCTCATACACAATGGGCATGGAGCTCATTTTGTCAAGCGCCGATTGAACGGGCGTCATGTCGGTCGGCGTGCATTCATCCCATTGTATGTGACAAGTCATGTAGTCACTGCACCTCAGGAAGTGCCTACTCGTTGACTCGCATGTAATAGATATTGATATTGGACATCGGTCCACTCCGTAGTTCAATTTGTTATAAATGGGTGTCACTCATTCCTCCTTACCCATTGTATCTATCTATCCCATCAACACCAATCACACCATAACATGAACTCGTATGTGCTGACCAAGACATTGCAAAAGCATTACGATTCCATCAACGCCCTAGCATTCAATCAGAATGGATCGCTTTTTGCCAGTGGGGGCAATGATGGCCTTATCATTGTCTTCCAGGGGAATGGCAGCGGTCGAGAAGTCAGTCGATTCCAGGTCAAAGCACCAGTGACAACGTTGCTTTGGTGCTCTCGCTTCGGCCGCACCATTGTGGCTGGTGATACATGTGGTGATGTGCATACGATATGCCTTGACGGCTCAACGAGCGTGAGTGCTTCTCGTCATCAGCCTTGCCAACGATTCACAGCTGGATATTCCATTCACAGGGAAATCCTTATTATCATACCATCAATGGTGTGCCTGGTCCAGTCCACTGCATTGCGCAGAGTGATGTCTGGCTAGCTATTGGCTCCGGCAAAGCTGTCCAGCTGGTCAAGCAAGCAATGATTGGTAGGCTTTGACTGTCTCTCACCTCCTCAGAAACTACAGCCTTCACAGCTACTTGGGAAACAACCTGTCTTCTTCCAGACCCACCCAAGTTTCCAGAACTGGAAGGAGAGCTCCCGGATCCCATGGTGCATTCCCTTCGCTTCTTGGGAAATCGCAATGACATCCTGCTGGTAACATACCTGGACCATGGTGTGATGTGAGTGTGAATTTTTGTCTGTCTGCTGGCTAGGTCTCACCAATGATCGATAGTGCATGGAATGTGAAGACTCTGGAAATCAAATGGCGCATCCGCCCTTGCTCATCTAAAATGTACGATAACTTATCTACAGAACAAAACCTCACTCATTGGAAACATAGAGGTTGTTCTGCTGTGTCTCCCAATGAGAAGCTTCTTGCTGTGACCAATCTCTATGATGGAATCGACTGGTATTCTCTAGATTCTAACCATTTCATGGATGGCTCGTTCAAACACACTACAACTCACCCAACCCCTGAAAATGTCATCCTTCCTGTGACATTCATTCATGGCAGCAGTGCAGTCTTGTCTGGCACAGCATATGGATGTGCTCGCATCACAACTGTGAAGGATTGGGCCCTGGCAGAGAAGCTCCAACATGACTGTGAGTCACTCATTTCTTGAACAAAAGCTGGGGTTTGAAACTGTTTCAAACAGCAGGAGACATCTGATGCATATCTCGTGCGCTGCCCAGGCATACTCATATGATGGAGTTAATACTCGCCAAATTGTGACTGGCGTGGCTGAGAAGGGTGAGGAATCGGTAATTCGGTATTGGGTTCACAAGAGTGGCCCACAAAAGCACGTGGAACCAAAGTCGGCGACAGTGGCAGAACGAGCCTGGGGATATTTGATCGCACACATAAGATATCGACAATCAAAATCTCTCCGCAAAGTGACTAATATTTTTTTCACAATAGAAACTACTTTTGACGACCGCAGGTATTGTGTGCAGCCTAGCTATCTTCTTGGTTGCGTCATCATGGATTCAGGATGCACGGGACGTTTATGCGTTTGGTGTCATGAAGCTGAGGTTTAAAGTTTGAGCACTTTGAGCTTTAGACGCAACGCGGGTTTTCCATTGGCCTTAATAACTTCCTAATTTCCTTCTCAATTATCTGTACACCGTCGTTTTTACTTCTGAACTAGAATCTACTATGTTTTCTTACCGATGTGTGTTTCGAAAATACGGCCAGGTAAGTTGGTATGGTACTGTATGTCCTGGCAATGCCAGTATACTACATCTCTCCAAACAACATCTATGGGCGCATCCCCACCACCAAAAACCCACCCTACGACTCGTGTATTGTCAACTCATGCTAGCAAATGTGCGTGTTTGCAGCAGACTGTTGGGACGGAGGGGGATGGAGGGAGTTAGATCCCGATTGAGTGGCGAGTGGGAGTGAACGTGCCACACTTAATTACAAAGTTGGAGTATATGATAAAATAGTCTGATGTATATGTTCCATGTATTTTCATAAGGGAATTTGTGAAGGCAGTGCTTCAACTAGCACCACACGAACAAGGAAGGAGAAGGAGATACGAGAGAAATCAGGGTAAGGGTAGATGTTTGTAGGCAGCCCTAGTGATTAATGTTACCCTGAATAACATGACTTTTCTATGTATGCAACTAAGGCCCTATTCAGCGCCTCGGTTTAGGTCGGGTTACGGACAGGTTAGGTCCTCAGGTTAGAATTTTTGGCAGAGAAACTGAGTCTAATTCGACCTTAACCCAACCTAACCTGACCGTAACCCAACCTAAACCAAGGCGCCGAATAGGGCCTAAGTCAGTTAACTCGAACATCGAGAATTAGATGGACGGGTCCAATTGTGAGGTCATGACACGTGATGCTTAGGTGTCAATGCTGCCAGCGCGGTCGCTCAGGCCGATGCCGTTGGGTGATGTGACTTGTTGTGTTGTTGCGACACAATAGAAGACACTCGGAAAGCTCAGCAAGAGGCGCGTCTGGGGAGCCCACATAGGACTCGATGGAAAGTCTGATTAGCAAAAGTTGCCACCGAGTTCTTTCTATGCACGTTTTGATAAAATCTCCGAGACTCCCTACTGTACAGTACTAAGATAGGGATAGTTTTGATCGTCGCAAGAATATTAAGCGGACACGCAGTCGCTTTGACGGTCCCCTGATGGTTACCCGAGCATGCACATCCGTCGTTCAATGGAGCGGGCAGGAAGAGACTACAGTCCGTGACGTAAACGCCGTACGTTTATATAGTTTGAGTGCGGCTGCAGATTTTTCTTCATTCAACCCGACCACCATCATCCTCTCTCACAGTGAGACGGTGCAGACAATTGTTGTCGTATCTTTGGCTATCGTGTGCCTGCATTCTTGCACACGCAGCGAGGCTGCAACCCTCTCATTCTAGATCTTCTTCACTTCACCTTCACCTTTGGTCCTTCAAGCGTCTACCCCTGGCTTTTTTTTTTCGCTCCGCCTCACCACGAACCGAGAGTTTCCGCTGCACGGTGAGTGGTACTCTGTTATGTGTGTGTGTGATGATGGGGTGGGATGGCAAGAGATAGTTATAACAATTGGATACCGTTCTTCCACGCCGTCGTCAGTGCGCGAGCGGCCAGGTGGTGACATCGGTGCTCTTTCACGCTGCAGGTAAACAGACCCCGGGGGGAATGTGGCCACGTAATCCGGCCTGCAATTGCCTTGAGTGTCGAGCGGGCGAAAGCCGTGTTTCTGTGGAGTGGATGATACGTGACATGCTCATTTAGGTTTTGACAGCACCCATCCTGCATATGATGGATCTAGATGTGGATGTTGCCCTTATTGGCCATGAAGAAAGTGCTCAGCACTCGCCCACACCGGATGACGTGAGTAAGCATTGAAGCAAGAATGCGAGAATCGTTCACATTTTTGCAGTATTGCTTTTTACGTGGAAACAGTGGGGACTCGTTGCTGTGCACCAAATGCGCACGCGCCACCTGTTTCGGTACAAACGGTTGCTTGGCTCTCCCTGATACCGAACGCTGCAAAGACCCCGATGTGCTCTTCATATGTCCTGCCTGTCATCAAATGGAGGAGCATAAGGCAGCGGTACCTATATCGTGTATGTTTGAATGCATAATATTCCTGTGCGCGGTTTTGAACTCATCGGCCTCCAGGGATTTTACCTCGCCTCAAATAGCAGCACTGAGGACATGAGTATTTTTCACCTCACAAATGGGTGATGGGCAGCATTTGGGATTGGAAAATCAGAGACATTGTAGTAGGATTTGCGACAGGTTTGTTTGCCCTCATTTTGAGTGTCAGCTACGCTACCGAAGTGACAGTAATAATTCAGTTGTAGTTTTGCTTCTTGGGAAACTGTCCAAATGTATGAAAGGTTTTTGGCCTTATTCGACCCAATCATTGACTGGGAATCATCAATCATGGAGTGGGCACATAGGGTTTCAACAAGGCTACCGCTAAACTGATCTCGATCTCGTTGTTCGAGCTCCGGTGTGGCTACTAGTAAAACTGTGTTTAGTTTTGCATGTGTCCTCTCTGAAGGGTGCACGTGACTATTTTACTATATATATTGAGATTAGGTAACCATCGTGTCTTACGTCCGCAAATATGCAAACAAATATAACCAACTAATCATCATCACCAACGACTCATCATTGCATCATCATCAACATGAACCCACCTGTAGGAAGTGTACATCTCATTCTCCACCAACGTGATGCTCGCTCCCACTACCTATATCTTGAAATCCCTACTCACCTTATTATATCATATTGTACAAAGCCGCAAAAGTATCTCAAGTACCTGGGTTGGTGCACTCTCAGTGTCACCGGGTATGTCGTGAGGGGTCGTTTTCATTTGCCAATGGAAAACGACATTGGTCCTGAGGGTGACGTGAATGACCAAACTGTTTATCGTTATTGTTATGATGGTGATTCAAATGGTATTTCCTTTTTTATTATTATCAGTGACAGTGTCATTCTCTCTGACGCTTTGCAAAGATGGACTACCTGCGAGCGCAGTTAACATTGAAATGCTCAATGAGCGAAGCAGCACCTCACCCTCAGATTCCACGGAATCCGCGATTTCTGATGCCAGAGCTTGGTTCCTCAACGATCTCCTGATTCATGATCAATGCTGTGTAATCACAGGTTTCGAAACTTGCAAGCCAGCACACCTCATTCCACATGCATTTAGTGAGGCAAGTTTACATCCTGTCTTATCGCATAAAATACATTCTTATTCTTCTTCAGCAATTCAGTTCAATAATCCGAAGCCATAGTGGTATTCATGGTGGGAATGTGTCGGATCTCGAATCTGTGAATGATGTCCGCAATGGAGTGCTGGTCACACCTGCACTCCATGCATGCTTGGAGAACTGGCAGTTTGCTTTCCTGAAGGTAGTATGGTTTACGACCTATATTGCATTGGACTGACTAGGTCCACTTTATGCAGACACCAAACACGGTGCTTGATGTTGCAGATATACCACCCACACGTCAACGAGACAAGAATCTCCCGACCATCCTCGAATATCCTTCCCAACACATTACTCTCCAACTTCTTCACAGTGACGACGATCGTATCATAATCCTATCTAACCTTCCGTGGGATGGAATGGATGCCATGTTCGTCGTGCAGAAGGAAGCTGATTTGCCTAAACCATTGGACCTCTTACTCCATTACCATTATGGCTGTGCCATTCTTAACTCCTGGGGTTACTATTATTTGCCCGTCTCAGATGACGATTGCGCGAATCACTCCGATTCTCTAGTTGCATCCTCACGCAACCTTGGTCGTGCTCCCAATTGTCATGGCCGAATAATAGAAATTGGAAAACATGAACACGCTCGGGCCTGCACCATGGGTGACCGTAGAAGCCAAAGCAGCCGAAACCGGACAGCTCTCCATGATGAACGGGATCAAGGCAGAAGAAATGTGATTATGGAACCCATCTCTGAGTCAAAAGATTGGGATGAGCACAATTGGATGTTTTTCTTTTGTGCTTTAGCTAACCCTTCGTTCCATGCGCGTCTGGATGCTGAGGAGCACGAAAATTCATCTCGCGTCGTGGAGTGGATAGATGGGGTTTCACAGGGCTAAACTGATCTCATTCTCGTTCTCGTCAAGCTCCGATTGTATAGTCTGTATTGTTGGTGTAGCTTCAGTCCAGTTGTAATTTGATATGATATTGGGGGCGAGAACCGACCTGGCGATGGGATGGGAGTCACAGTAGTGCTCCTGGATGCCGAATTCTCATGGGTACAAGACAATGATGCCAAAAAAGGAGCCATATTAGGTAGTGGCACAAAGACCAGGTTACGATAGCAGCTAAAAAGCCGCGCCTCTTAGATGTTGGAAGCTGGGACAGGTGGGGAGATGACGGGCGCAGAGGTGGTGTGGGAGGGGTCTCGACCGCAGGTGTTTGGGCGCAGGGCGCAGTGTCTGAAGCAGCAGCCTTGGCCGCCGCCTCGAACTTCTGCGCCTTCACCAGAGCCCAGACATTGGCTGGGATGACCTTCTGCTTCCAGTGCTCGACAGTAGCCACATTGCCAAAGACGAAACCTTGCTTTTGCAGCATGCATCTTAGAAGCATGCGTGCCTTCAGGATACTTAAAGGCAACCACCAATGAGGACCAGTTGATAAAATGAGGGAGGCTTGACCCAGGATG
>QLPC01004129.1:4279-23375 GCA_003314055.1 Lactifluus hygrophoroides | reverse complement strand
ACTAAGCTCCATACCTTGGCAACGGGGGCCCTTTGGAAGGTAGCCCCTGCGTCATAAATGAGCCGTCCATGTCTGAGACAACAGACTGCTCAAGAGAATCAAATTGCTGATTCAAGTTCGGGAGGCAGCGGTGATAGGCTGTCTCTCATCCGTCAATGTCCCAAGAAGAAAATCTTCTGGATACCATCACGCTATTGGTGAAATTGGTGACTCGGGGCAGCCCTTTGATAATAATAAAAAGGCTAGTCCAGGTCCTTGTCGATCCCCGGCTTTAATGCGGCACCTCCTTCATGGTCTACATCGAGGTGGACGTGGACATAGCTAAGAGTGACTGCCACTTTCTCATGTGCGTGAGCCCTGATGACCTTGGTAGCGAACTCCGCGCCAGCATATGTCGAGAGTAGCAGATCTGGTGCCGTCTCTCGCCTTGACGACTTCATCACCGCCAAATTAGATGCGCTTGATGAGCGCCTCCAACTTTTCAGTACCAACTGAAGTAGGAAGCCAGGGAAGACTGAGATAGGAGCGGGACAATATGTAATGTGCGGGTAATCAAGGTATCGAGGATTATTATGGCAAAAGCTAACGTACGGTGATGTCCGAGTGGCCCCAACAACGACATCAGGGGCTTTGGAGAAATCTCCGATAAATCTCGATGACGAAAGTCGAGGCGTGTACCGCATCCAAAGTGATTATACCAAAAGCCTGTCAGTAGTCAATACCAATATTTCGCCTGGCATAAACATGATACCTCCTAGGGTCGAAGATGCCGTGTTTCTTGAAACGATGGAAACTGTGGAAACAATGGGGTTGGAAATAACGAAAACAAAATGCGTTGGGACTGTAACGGCAGTGTTAAAGGCTAGATGGTGCCGCTCATATGAACAATGGTGCCAAGCTCTAGTGGGAATGTGCTTACCATGTGTATGTAGGCTAGTGTGGGACTTGACCTTCTTGGGCAGGAGAACAGTAGTGGTAAGTTAATTTTGGTCCAGGGAAGCTTTCGAAGGTTCGCCGCTATCGAGTTTGGCACTTCTTAATTTCCGTCTGAACACACCGCCGTGATGACTCGACGGGGAGCCGAGCGGACTGGGTACCGGAAGGGGAACTTCTGCAGGCCTGTTCTCACCGCCTGTGAAATACGGGCTCATAAAGGTTTGAGTACTTCTCCAGGACACCTGCGAGGACGTCTGGACTTGGGGGCTGTATCTCCTCAGATGTGGTACGATGCTTGCTGAGCTTAGCCCACATTATTAAGTGAGTGTCGATGAAGGGGGAAGTTCGTCGTGTTATGGTACTGTACTGTAAATGACGAGTGTTCGAAATTGGAAATTGATTTGGCCCTTACTGTAAAGCCTCACGTGAATGATCATACATTTTTGCTTTTTGCTACTACACTACAAGCACAGGTTTAGTGCCTGATTGCGCACTAAAGTAGACCCAGGATAACTAAGATCTTTTTTCAACACAGTAAAAATATGTAGCACAATTCGCGTTGAGAGAACGCTATGGAAGCTTGTCTGCAACCTAAGAATTCCTCAGCACGGTTATTGGGAATGGTGTTAATAGTACTATGGGACTTACGCTTTACCCCCAGCCTGTAACTGCGGGTCTTTCTAGCCACGGGCCCATCAGTCAAACTGTTGTCCTTGTAATAGTAAGGGCTGAACTTACGGAAGCTTGCACTACTAATCCGATGTTCAGAAAGCCAACGACTGCATGGAAAATATTGGCAACAAGTGAGAGGATAGAGGGAAACACCCACGAAACATGAAGACGAAATACATGGCTCCTGACAATTGCAAGAGCGTCAGTAAACTGATCATATTCGATAAAAGAGCAATACACAAACCGTCGATCCAAAGTGCGTCCAGCAGCCCTGATCTCGCTTGTGTCGGGGTGCATTTGTTGTGTGGTACGGATTTGTACAGAGTCAAAGCCAACACACCTTCCAAGTGTCTTAGAAACGACAAAGACGCAACCGCAGGCGATCAGACGAACCAGCTTCAAACACCATGACACTAGCGTAGGCTGAAATCCACCCTCGCTTGACGGCACTCGTCAAGAATTGGCATTGAGGCATGCCTTCGACGTTCAGAATAGTCGTTGATGACACTGCCAGTAAAACATCGATTAGAGCCGTCGGATCGCCGCCAGAAGGAATGAAACCCGAATTGCTCACAGGAAGTCGTGGCCATGTCTCGCACAACTACCACTAGCCCTGGTGCTACGCAGATCTACGACGATAGTTCAAGTCACTCGAGACATAAGAGGGTGCAAAGAGCTGCTGCCGTACCACGGCGGAAATAATCAGGAATATTAGCATTCGCCGGCTCCTTCCCCACATAGCCCACGTCCTCGTCGCCAGGACGACTAGCCGCTTGAGTTAAGCTGCATCAATAGTAGTGGCATGAGATGTACTCACATTCTGAAGACATGACACTGATAGAACGTAGACATGTAGTAATCCGGTCCCTTGTGACCGTTGGCTGCCCTGATCGTCAGTCTGGTTTTGCCGATCCCCAGCAACTGGCCAGGGGAGGGAGCGGGTGCGCACCGGAAGCAAACCCGTAATAGCAGCTGCGAGAGCCGGGTAACGCGCAAGAATGAACAGTCCGCGTGCATATGTGAGCTTATTCCAGCGCCAGAGGAAAGATAACTGTTCTCCAAAGGGTAAAAGGATCAGCAAATTTCCCTTGGATCAACGAAGATGACGCACCTCGTCACTGCTCGTCAACAGCCAGTCGTAAAACTATATAAGATACATAGACGACTGGCGTCAGTACCCCGCGAAAGGGGACAGGCACAATCCAAACGTTGCCGCTTACGATCAGCGCTGCGCTTGCCACTAAGCGTACAAACGTCAGCATGCTATATCGCAAAAAAAGACAAAAATCGTATCGTACGCAAAATATTCTGTGTGACGGATGGAGAGAGGAAAAACAACAGTATCAGCACTCGATTTCTTTTTCCGCACACAACAGATCATCGTTACAGATGACCGTGTTAACAGCAACAGTAAGCTTGATACTAGTACTCACATAAGTGACCCGCTGATCTGCGAGACATCGATATAGATGTTCTAATTCGTTTGTGTCACCTAAGCTCGGGCTTTTGCCGCTCGACATTTGAATTTACGGTGCGCCTCGCCACAACCCGGAATTTCGGACAACCTCGGTAGGGTAATATAGAGCCAGTATAAACGTTGCAAAAAAGGGCCGCCTTGGAGATTGCGTTATAGTGGTGGTACCAGCCCAAAGAAACGATAATTCAGAGGCCCAAGGAAGATCGTGCAGAAACGTTAGTCCACTAGCAGTTGGGAGACAGTCTCCTCCCCTCTCGTGAGCTGACCGGATCTAAGTTGCAAGGAATCAGGGTGGAGACGCCCCCACCCAGGACAGAGGTGCTTTAATACCCACGTCGTTCCCGATATAAGAACGGGACAAAATTTGAGAGATGCATGGTAAGTAGCGACGGTTGCTACCTCCGAGTTGGCTCCTTGTCATCCCATCATGTGGATAATCGAGAAGGTAGAGAGTAGAGCTGATAGGCTTTGATGCCATGACCACAGTTGAAACTGTTAAGTTATAACGAATCCGTACGTATTGTGGTTGTGGCCGAGGTTGCCGTCGGGACTGAGCTTTTTGAGAGAGATCACGATGATGTCGATCAGTGTCTATTGCCAGTGGGATGCCAGTGGTGGCGGAACCACTCGCATAGCCTGAGTAAGGTTTAACACAACCACAGGAGGATGCGTTCAACTTGAATGTGGCTGAGGTCGTGCTCAAATAGTATATGATGGCCAAATCATATCATGAGCCACCAGATCAAACACCGGCATACGTATACTGTAGTCATCAGGAAAAAGGTATAAACCTTTTTTGGCTTTATAAAGTCATTATAAGTCATTATAAAGTCGGATAAGCCGAAAAGTGAAAAGTCATTTATTAGTTCCTCAACCATAGAAAAGTTCTGATATGAACAGTGAAATTAGTGAAAAGCTGAAAAAGTGAGAAAGTCCGAAAAATTTTTGGACGTTTTGCTGATAAGTAAGGCCAGTCGCAAAAGGCGCCATCGTTCTTTGTCAGCACATGTTCCTTTTAGCACCCAACTACTGTATCGCAACCCCGACGTGAATGCAACCATTCAAAACGCACTCCAATATGAATGCCTCGATATCTTCATTTTGAAACAGTGCCTATGAAAAGGCGAGAAAAGGAAGAGAGGACTATGAGAGCATAAGATTGATGAACCATCACTTGCAGCAGACGACATGGCGCTGCATCAGAATTCGTGGAAGGTATGCTCTATCGCTACGCAAAGTTGTGCTGTCAATGGTCTAATATCAATGATTGAATACATTCTGATCATTGCGCGATTGACTCGGAACTATTTGGCCATTCCAGCGTCAAGTGTTGGTAGATGCAAGTTTCCTCAATCGCGTCATGCTTTTGGTAATTCTACACCTTCGAGTACATCTACACTACAAGCACAGGTTTGGTTTCTGCCTGATTCTGCATTAAAGTAGATCCAGGATCGCTAAGATCTTGCTTCAACACAGTGAAAATATGCAGCACAATTCGCGTTGAAAGAATGCTATGGAAACTTGTCTGCAACCTGAGAGCTCTTCAGCACAGTTATTGCAGAGAGTGTTCGCATAAGGGACTTACGCCGTACCCCCAGACCGCAATTGCGGACCCTTCGAGCATGAATACATCAGTCAAACTATAGTCCTTGTAATGTGGTAGTAAGAGCTGAGCTTACGGAAACTTGCAATACCAGTCCAACGTTCAGAAAGCCAAGGACTACATGAAACGGTTGACGGAAATGCTGAGAGAGATAGAGAGAAACACTCACGAAGCATAAAGACAAAATACATGGTTCCTAACCAATGCAAGGGCGTTAGCAAACTGATCATAGACAAAAAGCCAAACAAAATACCGTCGATCCAAAGTACGTCCAGCAACCTTGATCTGGCTTGTCTCGGGGTGCATTTGTTGTACCGTGATGGTACAACTTTGTACAGAGTCAAAGCCAACACACCTGCCAAGTGTCTTAACCACGATATAAAGACGCCACTGCAAGCAGTCAGACGAACCAGTTTCAAATGTTATGACAGCAACGTAGAGCGTAATCCATGCTTGCTTGACGACACTCGTCAAGAATTGACATTGAGACGTGCCCTCAACATGCAGAAGGGTCGACGGTGTCACTGAAACGCCAGGCGCATTAAAGCCGTCAGATTGCTGCCGGAAGGATTGAAATATTGAAAACCGAACTACTTACAGGAAGTTGTGGCGATGTCCCGCACCATTATCACGAACACTGGTGCTACGCAGATCTACGGCCATTAACTCACTCGAAATATAAGAGGGTGCAAAGAGCCGCTCCCGTACCACAGCGAAAATAATCAGGGATATTAGCATCCGCCGGCTCTTTCCCCACATAGCCCACGTCCTCGTCGCCAGGACGACTAGTTGGTTGAGCTGAGCTGTGCAAACAACAGTGGCGTGAGATGTACCTACGTTCTGAGGATATGATAGTAATGCCACGTAGACATGTTGTAGTCCGGTCCCTTGTGACCGATGGCTGCCCCTGATCGTCAGTCTGATTTTGCAGATCCCGGCGACAGGCTAGGGAAGGGCTGCGCACCGGAAGCAAACCTATAATGGCAGCTGCGAGAGCCGGGTAACGCGCAAAAATGAATAGACAGCGTGCATATGTGAGACGATTCCAGCGCCAGAGGTAAGATAGCTGCTCTCCAAAGGAAGCAAAGATCAGTAATCAGTAATAACTTGGATCAACGAAAATGAGGCACCTCGTCACTGCCTGTCAACAGCCAGTCGTAAAACTGATAAAACACGGGAATCGACTAGTTTAAGTACCCCGGGAAAGGGGACAGACACAACGTGCAAAAGTCGCCACTTACGATCAGTGCTGCATTTGTCACTAAGCGCCCAACAGTAGGTTGACCATATAAACGTCAGCGTGCCATATCACAAAAAAAAAGACAAGGATTGTATCGTACCCGCAATATACTGTGAGTGGCGGATGAAAAGAGGAAAAACAACAGCATCAGCACTCGGTGTTTTTTTCGCGCACAACGTTAACAGTAGCAGTATACGCACAGAAGCGGCCCGCTGATCTATGAGGCATCGATACAGACGTCCCAATAGGTCTGCATCACCCAAGTTCGCGCCGCCCGACATTTTGATGTATGGTGCGCCTCGCCAGAACTTGGAAGTTTGGACAAACTCGGTAGAGCAATGTAGAGCCGGTAGACGTTGCTTCACCGCAAAAAAAAAAGGATCGCAAGAAACCAACAAATTTGAAGGTGGGGGCGAAGGTTGCTGCTATAATCCTAGTAGTGGTGGTACCAGCCCAGAAAACGAAATACAGGGGCCCGAGGGACGTCCTACTGGTGCCGAGACGTTAGACTTCTGGCAGTCGAGGGACGGTCTCCTCTCCTCTCGTGAGTCGCTGTGTATGTAGGTTGAAAGGAATGAGAAAATCAGAGCGGAGACACCACCATCAAGGGACAGAGGTGCTTTAATTGATAAAAGCTACTCACTCCTGATATAAGAGTAAGGGCATGGGATAAAAGTTGACAGCTGCGAAAGGGGGAGCAGTAACCGTTGCTAGCCCGGCACCTGCCATCATGCGGACATCCGAGAGGTAGAGCGCAGACGTGACATTCTGATGCCATGATGACTGGTGTTAGCACGAGCTTCTTTTTCAGGCACCAAGTATACGTATGCCGGTATGGCAAATTCGTAGTGTGCTCGGGCCTCAGTGGAGGTGGGATGCTTGATTATACGTTTGAGGAATCGTCTGTGTTGGGCTGTAGACTGCTGACTGGATCTTATCAAGTTTATTGCAGCACGACTGGACGTCTCTAATATAATGCAAAAGCGGTTAGTAGGAAATTTCGGGGATCGGTACGTAATAGAGTCGTAATAGTCACACGGGTACCTCGGTCAGAATTACTTAAAGACCGGAGCTTGTATCCGCACCCACTAAAAATTCGACATGTATTTTGTTTTGCAAGAATGAATAAAACAACAGTCATACGGCACACTTGCTCTATACTTTCTCCGGCCTAGCATACACCATGCGTCAATCTTCGCATCTACCAAGTTCTACCAAGCTCTACACTTTGGCAGGGGGCGCTCTTTGGAAGGTAGCACCCTGCATCACAAATTAGTTGCCCATGTCTAAGACGGCAAGCTGCTCAAGAGAAACAAACCTTCTCAATGTTGGTTGCAAGTTCGGGAACGGCAGCGGTAATAAGCTGTCTCTCGTATTCCGTCAAATTTCCAAGAGGAACAATCCTCTGGATACCATCGCGCTATTGGTAAAATCGATGAGTAGTCCTTTGATAAATTTAAAAGCATCACAAGCAACTTACCCCAATCTCGACGTTTGCCGAGAAGTAGTTCAGGTCCCTGCCGATCTCCTTTTTTAATGCGGCACCGCCTTCACGGTCTGCATCGAGGTGGACATAGCTTGGAGTGACTATTCCTTTCTCGCCCGCGAGAGCCCTGATGACCTTGGTGGCGAACTCCGCGCCAGCATATGCCATCGAGAGAGTAGCAGATCCGGTGCCGTCTTTCGCCTTGACGACTTCATCACCGCCAAATTGAATGCGCTTGGTGAGTGCTTCCAGCCTTTCAGTGTCAACCGAAGTAGGAAGCTGGTGGGATGACTGAGACAGGAGCGGGACGATCTGTGATGCGCGGGTAAGCAAGGTTGATGATGTATCCAGGACCAACGTACGGTGATGCCCGAGTGGCCTCCGACGACAGGAACAACGACGTCAGGGGCTTTGGAGAAATCTCCGATAATCTCGGCGACGAAAGTCGAGGCGCGTACCACATCCAAAGTGGTTACACCAAAAATCCTGTCGTAGCAATCAGGGACAATCTTCCAGGCTCACGTAAGCAAGATACCTCTTAGGATCGAAGATGCCATGTTTCTTGAAGACTTCAGCAACGATGGGAACCGTCGAATTAACGGGGTTGGAAATAACGAGAACATATGCCTTGGGAGCTGTATTGGCAATGCCAACAGCTAGATCATGAACAATACCGGCATTGATCTACTTGACGGTCAGTACCTTTGACCGCATCATTCCATCACTGTTCTCACCTTAAATAGATCATCGCTTTATATTTCGATATTATGAGATACCCTCTAAATGAAAAATGTGAGGATTGAGCACACCGGGTCATCTAATTGGACGAATCAGCCATAAGCCTCAAAGCATTGCACGGTACGCACTCCTGGTTTTCGGGGCACGCCAGCGGGGATGACGACAATGTCGGCACCCCGAAGAGTTTTGGCAAGACCATCATCTGGAGGGAGGTAACCCTCGACCTTGGCAGGAGTGGCAATATGAGAGAGGTCAGCTGCAACACCAGGTGTGTTGACGATATCATAGAGGCCGAGCTAAAAGACGTCCACATGATTAGTGGCCCTGCGATGCCACGTCATTCTAGGAGCTAGTGACCTCGGTAACCAAGGGGTTTGCCTTGAGGAGAAGGGCCAAAGGTTGGCCAATTCCACCTGAGGACTGTTAGCTTTGTCGGGAGATCGTGCGAGAGAGGGCTGTTCTGACCAGCAGCGCCGAGAACAACAGCCTTGACCATTGTGTGTGAAGTTTAGAGTTAGGGAGATAAGTTAGGTGAAGTAGTTACACCAGGAGGTTTTCAATTTATTTGTGTGACCCCAAAGGACCGCACCGTGTCAATCGGATCCGATCAATGACTTATCACTTTCCTTGCACGTGATCTAAAAAATCCCCAAATTGCCCCGGCAAACGGTTAGGTCAAGTTGAATCACGCGCATGTCCTTGGGAGCACGAACCCTCCTCGACGTGGTCGTCCTTCGAGCATCCGCAAAATGGCCGTTTTCACATGCCCATCTCTCCCTCGGAACCCACAGGTGCATGCAACGGGCAGCATTAATATCTCACCCTCCATCGACCTACCCTGAAACACCCGTAGTTCGCTCCTCGCTTTCCCGGTACGTCCCTAGAATATTCCACGTGCTCTAACCTCGTCAGAAACTTTCTGACGTTTCTTTCCAGTGGAAGGCGGAGAAAACGGCATGAATTATCCGCGTTAGGTTCGCTTGCCAAAAATCCGGGTCCTGCCAGTGAACTAGCGCGTCGCGTGGAAGCACTGGCAGTCCCCACCGAGAATGAGGTACGGAAACTTTGACCCTACGGGTTTTTCCTTTGGGAGATCCCCCTGATATATTCCACAGGAAAAAACACCATCCGACATCACGTATAGCGAAGAACAGTTACAGGCTTTCTACGAAGACCTCCTTACCTTGCCTAACGATAATGAAGCTGGAGCAATCGCCAGCTCTTCAACAACATTGTCTGTAGTGGAGCAAGACAACGCAGTCGTAGAGGCTATCCTGTCTCGCATCTCACCCTCACCCCCTTCCATTTCGTCAGAGACCCTTTCTGATTTGCTGCAACAACGTGCGGATCCCGCTTCCGCAGAACGCCCTAGTCAAGCGCAGCCGCATACACACTCGAACCACTCACCATTACCGCATCATCTCGCATTGAGTCTATTGACCCCAGTCGTCCAGGAGTTGACTGATACCCGGAGTGAGGCCGCCTCTGGACAGGATTCTTTACCTATACCGCTCGCCGTACTCTCAATCGAAGAATGGAGATCTTTGACCCGACTTTGTGTGCGTACCTGTCTCAGATGGCATCCAAAGGCGTTATAACAAATTTATCACTAGCTCGCACACGACGACCCACATTCTGCCAAAACTTCTCTTGAACTCATGATGGTTGGTTATAAAACGTGCTCTGCAAGAATCACTTACTCAGAGTCAAAAAGGCTTCAGGAATGGAACTAATAGAAGATCACGCAAACCATGTCATGGCATGGTACTCTAATAGAGGAGATGTATTGGGTCTGGAGGAGTTTATGCAGACATTCCTTAAAGGTGAGGTCCCGCATACATCAACACGTCTTATTCCCGACTCTCGTCCTAGGCACTCTCACCGACTACCAACGTCACTTACATGTCAAAACCCATGAAAAGAGCGTCCCGATGGGGACCATTCCCGAGAGTGCCCTTACTCTTCTCCACGCTTACGAGAGCGCTGGCCGACCAGCACCCATGACGGCGTACTCACGGATCATCACTGCTCTCTTTCGCACCTCCTCCTCGGTCGCGCATGCCCAGGCTTGGGATCTTTTCTCTCACATGCGATACGTCGCCCACCCGCAACCAGACGCCCTCCTTTTTACCCAAATGATCCGTGCTTGTGCATTGCCTACCCCCGCTGAACCCGAGCGTGCACTTGACCTCTTGACCGAAATGACTATCGATCGCGGGATTCCACCCACTGCCGGTGCTTACACTGCTGCGATTCTCGCCTGCGCTCGCTCGGGCTCGAAAGTGTACGTGAACGAGGCTTTCCGTCTAGCGAAGGAAATGCTTGACTCGCACCGCGATGCACGGGGACGGGGCGCATTCCTCCCCGATTCGCATACTTTCGTCGCATTGCTCGAAGGTGCAAAGCGCATTGGCGACCTTGGCCGCGCCCGCTGGATACTTGCCGAGATGGTCGCGGCATCACGAAAAAAATGTCCCGAGAACAAAGATGTCATTGTCGACGAACGTGTCATGACACACGTATTTCATTCATATGCTGCATACAGGCCTCCGTTTAAACGATCCATGGCCCCTCTAGCAGAACAAAATCGGGACAACACAAATACATCGGGCGCATCACCCGCGAACCCCTCTAGCCCTGTGGAGCCAGACGGGCCGTCGTCCATTCATCATGAAACGTCGATGCCCGTCGAGGTGCCCGAGGAACCCAGTTTCGCACATTTACCCCCACAGAGCCGTTCCGAAGTGATCAGTGAAAGTCGCGCCCTCTTCTCTCGTATCTCTCGCTCATCACCACAAACTTCCACTTCGGATCCCCTGCCATCGCTGCCAGACGTCCATGTCACACCGCGTCTCCTCAACGCATACCTCTCGGTCTTTTATGCACACGCATCGCTTGAAACAGCACACGAGATGTTCCGCACCGTGTTTACGGAGTATGAATTAGACAAGGACGCGGTCACGCTCGTCGAGGCACTCGAGCGTTGCGCAGGCGCGCGCCGTGGCCCAGAGCGGGCATCTGTATCACGTTTTGCCGAGGATGTGTGGGGCGAGTGGACTGAACTCGAGAACAACAATTTACGGACGAGGCGTATGCCGTCTGCACGACACATTCAACGCGCATATGCGGCGCGGATACGGGTCCTTGCTCTGTAAGCAATGCAAAACCGTTCATCCCTCATCCCCCATCCCCCATTTCTGGATTCTATCCAATGTCCCCTAATAAACAATCCCGGTTGTCTGGGCTCATTGTCGTTGTCCAGTTTTACTGACAGGTGTATCTTAGGACTGGGCATATAGACGAGGCACTGGCATGCCTGCGCGCTTTCGTAGCGCGTTATCCGCCACACGCCATACGCGAGAAGCCAACGCCGGCACCGACGTTGCCCACACGACTATCAGACACTCCCAAGATGCGCGCATCGCTCACTGGGGTCCGCCCACTCGTGCGGCTCACGACCGCCCTCGATGTAGGGGACGACCATGTGCCACCATTCTTGACTTTTGCGGACCTCGAGATGCTACATCACCGTCTGGTGGCGACCGGCAACCCCCGGGGTCTCGCATACGTCAAGTGGGTGTGCAAAGCGTACGAAGGTGCGCTGCGCAAGAGACGAGAGGCGGCGCTCAACATTTGATCGAAACCGGATTTGTGGAGGTCTCCACCCCCATTTTCTCCACAAGGAGTGGTTTGTGTGGTGTCAAGTGGGGTGAGGCCGGCAGGTGCCGAACGTCCCTTGCCCTCGTCTGTTTTTGGCACATGGCCATGTCCTGCTGCGTTATACACATATCGAGGCGCTTAACCTATACATCATCCAAATAGTACTACTACTACCTCAGCTTGCATATTTCGTGATCTCTTTATAATTAGGGTAGCGGGAGCGGGAAAAAAGGACCGTGTAAAGCGCTGCACGTGCTTTGTTTCCTCTCCTTCATATACGTGCGTCCAGGATTAGTGTGCAGCTGCGGAGGTGTCACAGGATTGATGCCGGCATGGGAACGCACAACATGTGGAGGTGCCGGTAGACATTATTAAAGGACGAGTATTGAAGGGGAATGAGGTATATCGAGCAACAACACGGATAAGAACAGGAGGAGCCAACAAACATGGGGAATAGATAGTGAGATCTTGCAAATTGTGCCGAGGTAAGAGGGGGAAAGGGGAGCGACCAGAGAGGCGAGTGGAATGAGGACGTGCAAACGGCACGCCCGGGGACGAAGGGAATATGGAATATGTGTCAATCGGTTAATTTGGGGATGACGTTGGTCATTTGGTCGATGTTGATGAATTGAACCCAAGACTCGAGGTCCTTGTTGTTATCTTGCCAGACAAACTTGGAGTCCGTCGTGCCGCGGAAGTGTGCCGTAACGCATTGGTAGCTCTCTTCGACGAGGATGCCGCGGCGCTGCACGCCGAGGTGGGCCTTGTAAAGACGGAACTCCCAGCCGGTGAGCGGCTGGCCATCACCGCTACACGTCTCTTCGGATATGTTGAACTCGAGGCGGGACCAGTCAAAGCCGATCGGCTGTCCTATCGCTTTGATGTAGGCGGATTTGAGCGCTAGGAGGATGCACAGTCGACGTAGGACGACTTCGTCACCCAGATTGGGAGATAGGAAGGATAATTCGAGCTGTGTGAGCTGCGAGGTACAGAAAACAAAGTCAGGTGGCCGTCTGGGGGTGTGTGTGTTGGGAGTGTTAGGGAGTGTAGAGGGACGAGGAGAGCTGAGTATGTATCATTTCACAATGTTCTTCCACCTCTTCTCCTTCTTCATCTCCATCCCCCATCCACCTACACAAGGGAGCCTCGTGGTGAAGAAAACGTGTGTGCCACATACCTTGTGAGATAAGGATTCCACGTACGTGGAGACGGTAGCGTCTCGGGGCTCGACGGCGACCTGCTTGATGCCTAGGCCGATGTTGACCACCTCGCGCTGCTTGCCCTGCACCATGACCATCCCAACAAGTGAATTCTCCCATGCAAGATGATATCCAATCATCGACCGAAGGTGATGTTCTGGATTGACGTGGTCCAGCATCTAGCTCAGAATGAGGAGAGAGATGACGATGGTTGGGGAGATTACTGTGATAGATAAAATATTGCCACACCAACCTGCTCTATCCAGTGCTTTCCGTTGTGCGTGCTGTGATCCCGCCACCGGGCACGAGGTATTCGACGGTGCCTCATCATGAGGAGTGGCATCATTTGAGCGATAATTTGGCCTGGAAAATTGAGCAAGTCAGAAAATTCTTTACGAAGCTCCGAGAGGGAGGCATAGCGAACGCAATGATTCGCCAGAGTTGGGATTCGAGGGAATATTTTTCGCATGGGGGACGGTATTGTGAACGAGATCGTAACACTTTTCGTATTCCTGGAGATTGTTCGGTTCAATTTGGTTGGAGGGGAAAGGGTTAGAAAAAGGTTAAAAAATAAAAAACTGGTGGTGAGACTACTGACTTCTGCCGTCACCTCGCGGTTCAGGTATAACATCCAAACGAGAATGGGAGAATTCATCGGGAGTTGTAGGACTTCCACTGTTACAGGTATGGGTGAGAAACTTGAGGCGGCGCCAAATTCCTAGGACGGTTCGGGCGTAACTGGGCGTCCGACGGAACGACGTTATATGTGGAATGATTTTTTTCAAGCCACAAGCGGTTAAGGTGGTTAGAGGATAAAAGAGTAAAAGGAGCGGCGTGCAATGATCCGAAAATGGGCGGTGTAGGGTTTTGTTCGGATACTTGCAGGCTGGTGGCGGGGGTAAGTTGAGAGCAAACAAGAATAATAGTGTGCTCTCTGTTGTTGTGTAGTGCCCAAAGTGCCAGTGGTCTCGGGTGCCCGTGTGTCCAGGCAGGAATGTGTGGGGTCCGGGGCAATTGTGTCCGCTTCTCGGCTCGGGTCTCGGTCACGGTCTCGCTCGCTGGCTCGCTCGGTCGGGCGGGGCGGCCGTCGTTATCTGATCCCGTCAAAAGCCCCCTTCCTCCACCGAACCACCTTCGCACTTTGGCCCTTTTTATACTTCGAACAACAAAACTTCCCGAATTCACCTTTGGAACACGGGCACTAAAAAGGCTGACAATCTAGGAATAGGGGCCGTGTCACCGTGACTCCGACCGACCAGACCAAGGACGGTTTTGTGCCACACCTCCGAGAGTCCGGATTAGTGTAGCCACGCATTGGCACTACAGCGTTGACAGGGCCCGGGCCTAGACGGTGCAACGCTGTGGACATGCGTAGCTCAGATACCCGATTTAAGAGCCGGAGACAGGTTCTTCTTCGCGGTGGTGGCCAAAACGCACAATTGGCGCAGGGGCCGACTCGTTCACACTGCTGTCAGGACAGAAACATAGATTGGCATTGTCTAAAGACGAGTCTTTTGCACAATCTTCTCATGCCCTCCCAACAATGTAATACAAGTGGAAAAACACAACGTAGATAAAAAAAGGAGGGAAAATAATAATAATAAAGTTTTTGGGGTGAGGAGGGAGATAGTACTTCCCTTTAATTATGTGTTAGAATTGTACGTTGTTCACAATTAGTTTGGTGATTAAAGGTAGGTGATGCGAAGCGGGCACACCTTTACTTAAATACGCATGTACAGGACCTTGGCTGTGCATCCACCTTGATGGCGATGAAAGGGATAAGATTATCTGACGCTCAATACGAAAGACGCCATCCCATCCCTTCGACCTGGTCACGCTCTCCAGTCCGAGTTAGCGGTCAGATATTACCAACTGAAGTGAACGGCTTTTTCACATCACATCTACCACGCACGCCATTTGACACCGACACGCGTTCAAACACGTGCTGAGGATGGCCCCACCACGTGACATTGTTCGGCTTCTTCCGCTCGACAAAACTGTATCTGGTTCCCCACATACTTGAATCGAAATCGGGGCACCTCTGCTCATCCCCAAACGATGATTTCGCGATCGCTACCCTCGGCCTCTTCCCAGGGCTTTGGTTGTGAGCGCCTCTTGATTGGTCCCATCAGCAGTGATGGGCACAGAGCGGCTCCCGGGCGTCTGGGAGTCGGCCATTCGTATAGACGCATCATGTGCCAGAACGTCCCTGCTCCAGTTGTGTACGGTTCCGAGGCGCTTCTTTATTGGTGTTTCTATTCGTCATAGAGTGACTTTTTTTGGTCCCATTTTCACTCTTGTTTGATCGGGACGAGCCATCCTCGGACGTTTTGCATTCCAGGCACAGGTGGCGAGAACACTTCTCGTGGCTCCTCCCCATTTACTTACTTACCGACTGATATGGGCAGACCTTGTGAAGTTCTCTGTACGGTACGTATCGAAACACGGCAACTTCTTTTGTCCCCTTCTTCCCTCTGCCGTCTCCTCGTCTTTAAAAAGAGCCCCGATTGACGAGTAATTCGACCCGAGTCCCGTCTCTCCTCCGCGGAAATCATGTCAGCCCTTGAGCCTCTCCCCGTCATCTCGAAAGATGTCTCTCCCCAACTTTTCCTTGTAATCCTCATCTGCACCTTTCTATTCTCGAGGTGGATATCTAGTACTCGACGCCTCAAGCTACCACCTGGCCCCAGTCCAGACCCACTCATAGGAAATCTTCGTCAGATGTCCATGACCAGACAGGAACTATGCTTCAGCGAATGGGGAAGGATCTTCGGTACTGTAGTCTCCGCGAGACGTTGTTTCACGTTGGATCTGAAACCATCATTGCCGTTAGGCGACGTCGTATACTTTAAAATCTTTAGACGCCCTCTAATCGTGTTAAATTCTTTGAAAGTTGCCCAGGATTTAATGGAAAAGCGCAGCTCCAACTATTCTTGCCGTCCTCGTTTTGTCCTCTTGGCCGAAATGTGATCTGCTCGCTCCGTGTTCACAGCCCATCTGAGCCATAATTGACATGTTTATAGGATGGGTTGGGACGCCGCCCTCACCCACCTACCCTATGGTCCTCGATTCAGAAAACAACGCCGTTTGATAGTGGACCATTTCATTAAAGAGTTACCCTCTTTCCACCAGACTCAACGCAGCGAGGCTTATGTTCTCTTGCTTGGTCTCCTGGAAACCCCGGATGCCTTCCTCCAACATTTTCGCAGGTAAACGTGGTTCTCGTATCGCAATTTCTATACGTCTGACCTTGCGAACCGGGTTCGAAAAAAAAAAGGTTTGCGGCTGGGCTTGTCATGAAGACCACGTATGGGCACACGGTCCGCTCGACTGACGAATTATACGTACGCTTGGCAGAAGAGGCAGGAATGGAGACTGTCTCAAGTGGTAGTCCAGGCTCGATGCTTGTCGACTTCTTTCCTGCTCGTTTGTCGATCCTCCAATTCCATCAAGGAAGCCCCTAAAATGTCCTCTCTATACAGTCAAGTATATCCCTACTTGGATGCCTGGAGCAGGCTTCAAACGACACGCGCTACGGACCAGGGTCAAAGTTCGTAATATGCATAACGTGCCATACGAGATGGTGCGGGAAACAATCGTGAGAGATTGCTTCTCCACAAGAAACCATAAACAATATTCACTTCATTCTTGTAAAGGCATCGGGCACAGCTGTGCCTTCATTCACGTCGAGACTCATCGCTGAAAATATATCCGCCGGAAAATTCCCTGTTCACGACGAAGAAGATATCAAGGGCGTCGCAGGTGTCCTGTATGGAGGTGATTTCTTTCTAGCTTAGGCGTCTGTACTTTAGACGCTCATGCTTCATCTGGCGGATTAGCTGCGGCAGATACGGTAGGTCCCATTTGTTACAGCATGCAACGCCTTGCGCTGATCTCACATATCCTTCCAGACATTCGCAACCCTTGCTGCGTTCCTTTTGGCCATGACATTACACCCTGAAGTGTTCGCTCGGGCACAGGCGGAGATTGATCGCGTTGTAGGATCCGACCGCCTTCCAGACTTCCAAGATAGAAGCTCGCTTCCTTATGTTGAAAGTGTAATCAAGGAAGTCTATCGGTAAGGCATTCTCTTCACATGTTGTACCCGTACCATGCTTATCAGCCTGTGAAGCTGGCACTGCCCCGTTCCACTTGGTCAGTTAGATGTGTCAATATGGTCCGAATTATGAGATATGAGATGACTCATATCTAATCACGCAGCTATACCTCATCGATCGATGATCGATGACCAGTACAGAGGGTATGATATTCCTGCCGATACCGTGATAATTCCGAACGTTTGGTCAGTGTTATATCCACCGATCTTTGATTATTCTTTTACACCATTTTGGCACAGGGCGATGACCCGGAACGAGCAGATGTACCCGGAAGCAGAGTTGTTTAACCCGGAGCGGTTTATGCACCAGAGCGGATCCGAAATAGAGCAGACAGACCCGAAGGACTTCATTTTCGGCTTTGGGCGAAGGTAAGCTGTTATCAAGAAGGCCTACACCTTGGTTCATATCTAGATTTACGTTCCCCACTCTAGGGAATGTCCAGGAAAGGTTTTTGCAGATACGAACGTGTGGTTGGTCGCTGCTTGCATCATTGCTGCGTTCCAGGCACCCGTGTCACGCAACGAGTTCGGAGAAAAGGTTGTTCCTCCTGCCGAATTCACATCGGGGTTTGTGCGGTGAGTGCATGCCGCATCTCTCTCACACACCTCTATCCGCGTGAGTGATGCTCATAGTGAGTTACAGGCACCCAGTTCCCTTTTCGTGCGATATCAAGCCCAGATCATCGTTGCACTCCGAACTTATCCATCATGCCGTGAATTCGGCGCCTCACTGATTCTTCTCCTTCCCCCCTT
Organism: Lactifluus hygrophoroides; assembly: GCA_003314055.1. Lineage (NCBI taxonomy): Eukaryota > Fungi > Basidiomycota > Agaricomycetes > Russulales > Russulaceae > Lactifluus > Lactifluus hygrophoroides. The sequence continues at coordinate 5,494 of QLPC01004129.1, read as the reverse complement.
TTCTATTATCACTAAGAGTAAATGAGACGCCCGTAGCTATTAGAAGTGTAATATATACATGGAGCTGGTGCTGTATGACATGATAAGTTTGGCATCACGAACAGATGGAAACGAGGTGTTACATAAGCTTGCGTCGTACTTACTTGAATGGTCGTCCCATAGTGCTTTCTCATCTCAATTCTCATCCCTCGTAGTTCGTCTATTCTGATAGAATTGTTCGAAAGAGCTGGCTTCGCAACGAAATTCGACTAACGCGCCGGTAGCTGACGACCATCTACTTCCGGCGCCGCCTTCCACTGCCACGAGTGACGCTGTGAACTGTGTGAAGCTCGATATAGGCGGCCAAAGTGTAGCACCTGTGAAGTATGATGCGTTGGGCCCACTCGTGGTTAACCGTGACGGGGTTGGTAGTAGCGTCTCCCGAAAAGCCATCATCGTTGTCCGATTCGATCGCATATTGACACATTCATTTTCGTCATCATTCTTCACTGCATGATGCATGGCCAGACGCTCTCCCACATCACCAATTGGCCAAATATGACTCCTGCTGAGCGAGAACGCACTTTTCGTGTTCTCGTTGCTCGAAACCAGTGAGCGACGTTTATTTATTTTCCTCCCCAAGTCTTTCGATGGGCTTTTTGGATTCGGAATTTTTGACTTGGACCGCACAATTTCTGATCTCTCCTCCAGGGTCAGATTGACGAATCAAGAGGAAGAATCGACGTCTGCCAGTGGTACTACTAGCAATACCACTACTAGCACTACCACGTCTGGTACCACTAGTACTACTACCGCCACTACACCTGGACAGCAGCTCCTTGGAAATGCTGTAGGTAACATTCAAGGCGGCAACGGCAGTGCGGACGTTTAGTTACTCTCAGACTCGTTCCAGATAGAGTATGTTGTCGATTGATTCATCACCGGGTTTTTGGGTCATCATTGATACGCTACAGTGTATGATCGGATAATCCTCTCTCCCGACTCCCGATTACCCCGTAGTGCCCGGGCGTTGGTTAAACTCTTCATCTCCGGACTCTTGGTTTAGCTCGGCGATTCGTTCTTTGATCGAGACCCGGCAGCCGGTTGCACCGATCGTCACCCAATGTGCTAAAGTGAGTGGCGAAAGGGGTAAAGGAGGGCGGGAGCGGCTTCTCGAAACTACCTATGGTGCGAACCACTTAGTCACCGCTTACTTTGTGCAGGCGCGAAATCCCC